>JAOVVB010000049.1:25053250-25063960 GCA_028570985.1 Heterobranchus longifilis
CTGGTGACTCTAAATGAACTTCTCCTCTGCAGCAGAGGTAGGTTTTGGTCTTGCTTTCCTGGGAAGGTCTTTATGAGAACATGTTTCATCATGGTGCTTGATGGGTTTTGCAAAAGCACTTGACACAATACTGTTCTTGCAGGAACTATTCCAGAACATCCAGAATATTTTATTACCTAATGCTGTATGTGTTATTTCATAGTTTTTAAAAAATCCATATTGTTATAGAATGTAGAAAATAAATCACTAAACAAAAATGAGGTAAAACAGTAAAACACAAAACTGATTACAGTAAGTGCCCAACTAACGAACATTCAAGTTTCGAATTTCCGCAGATACAAATGGACAGCAGTTTTAAAAACATTCATAGACGCGAACAAATCACGGGAGTACAGTAGCTTGCGTGTATTCTACAAAAAAATCGACACTATACCAGATACCAATATTTACATTAATATACAACATTTTCAGTGTGTAAGTGAATGTATAAAATGTCCAAAGTCCGGTATATTCTATGTGTGTGCATGTGGGAGAAATGAGTCGGCCTCACTGGTTTCAATGAATCAGTCTGGCAGCACGATGATAGAAAATGTCTGTCCTGTAACGCTGTCCTGATGGTGAATAATCGTAATTTCGGAAAATCCTCAACAAAACAGACTTCACAGTCCAATACAGTGGAAAACAGCTCTGAGATAAAATGTCCTTTGATCAAGCGCAGGTAAACACCACATGTGTTGTTCCTCCTTCCCGGGTTGAATTTAAACGAGGTCAGCTGACTCGTTAGGCATGTTTAAAAAAGCTTTACATATGGTTAAGGTTTTTTGGCCGCATGATGGCAGTGTGGGGAAAGGGGACAGATGCACCGATCAGATTTAACCAAGTGGATTAGTATGCTTTATATTGTATATTCGTGTCAAAGGTGTATAAGACTTTGTCAGACTTAAGAACAAATCCGACTTACGCTTTAGGAACGAAGCTTGTTCCTAAGCCGGGGATTTACTGTAATATCAAAATGTCTATGTAAATACATGGACTTATTTAATGTAACTTATTTTTAATGAAAGATCTGATTTCATTAACACTTGTAATGTTATGTAGTAATGATGGTATTCTTTCTTGTGGTTTCAGATGATCTGCCCAGGAAGAAACTCCAACAGATTTACAAGCCGCCGACGCCGGACATGCTTGCGTACCTGGACTTCAGTGTGTCCACTACAGGCATACTGGCTGGAGTGAAGGTATCGTACAGCCATCACGAACTGTAGATCTTTGTAGAAATTACAGGTGGTGTCCTGGTAGTGTGCGTGCCAAATAGGCTGCAGTAGGTACTGAGTGTTGTATACATACTGTATCGTACAGAAGGTAGTTTAAAAGTTAAAGCATGCATGTAGGGATAGTTCATAGTGTTCATGGTGTGTTTTATGGTGATGTCTGTTAATCTAAACTCCCCTCTAATTTTTTTTTTTTACAGATGTCCCACGCTGCTACCAGTGCCTTGTGTCGCTCCATAAAGCTGCAGTGTGAGTTGTACCCTTCACGACAGATCGCCATCTGCTTGGACCCTTACTGCGGACTTGGCTTCGCTCTCTGGTGCCTCTGCAGGTCAGGATTGGCTCAAGCACACACACACACACACATACATTCACACGCACTGAATGTTAACACTTAGAAATTGCATGATTAGACCACTCAAGAGCTCACTCTTATACTGAGATCTGATTTTGGAACTGGGCAAATACTGTAGTACTATAATTTAAGCTTTGATTGTATTTAATCTTTTGAAGCTTTACAAAAAAATGTATTAAATGTTTATTGGTACATGCATTTCTTTAACTCTTTTAAAAATAAACATCAAAGCAAATAATTACCTGTGCAACAAAACGAGATTAAGGTAATCATATAATATTTGTTTCAGTCATCAGATAATAATAATAATATTGTTTTGGACATTGTGAACTGATGTGCGTATGTGTGTGTGTGTGTGTGTGTGCAGTGTATACTCTGGACACCAGTCTGTTCTTGTCCCTCCTCTGGAGTTGGAGAGTAACGTGTCAGTCTGGCTCTCAGCTGTGAGTCAGTACAAAGTACGCGTGACCTTCTGCTCTTACTCAGTGATGGAGATGTGCACTAAAGGCCTGGGCTCTCAGACTGAAGCTCTACGGGTCAGTCTCTCATTTTCACACACACAGACCTACACTTATATCCACACTTCCTTCCTGTCATCTTGTATTTTGCTTATAAACTCAAACAAGTCAAAAAGGTTAATGACTGTCAACAATGCGTCAGCAGTGTGTTAAGGCTCTGGGTTGTTGATTAGAAGGTCAGCGGTTCGAGCCCTAGCTAAAACAAGTTGCTGCTGAAGGGCCCTTGAGTATGGCCCTTAACCTTGTCTGCTGCAGGGGTGCTGTATCATGGTTGACCCTGAGCTCTGACGTGAACAATGTGTGAAGATAGGTGATTGTCACTGCGCTGTAGTGTATGAGTGACAAATAAAGGCCTAGCTTAGCTTAATGTTTTAATCTGATATTATTGGTATTTACAAGAAGTGACAGCCAATATCACAAAAGGTTTATCGTAAGATTAGCTGGGATTATTTGTATATAAATTTATGGTGTAAACTATGAAGTATTATTAGTATTAATAAGTATTAGTAGTAGTACTATTGTTATATTAGAAGTAGTAAAAGTATATTTTATATTAATATTAATATAATAATGTATTAATACTACCTCTACTACTATTCGTAGTAGTAGTAGAATATACTATATATTTATACAATATATTTGTATATAGGTTGAAAGTGTACACTTTCATGTATTATGACTATTAATAAGTAATATTATTATTAATATTGTTATTAATATTATTATTATAATTAGTAGTAGTAGTAGTAGTAGTAGTAGTAGTAGTAGCAGTACTGTTATTATTAATAGTAGTAGTAGTAATAGAAGTTTATTATTATTAGCAGTAATATCAGAAGTATTAGTACTACTATTAGTATTAGTAGCAGAAATATTAGTACTATTATTATTAGTAGTAGTAGCAGAAGTATTAGAAATATTATTATTATTAGTAGTAGTAGTAGTAGTAGTAGTAGTAGAAGTATTAGAAATATTATTATTATTATCATTACTATCATTATTCTTATTATTAGTAGTAGTCGTAGCAGAAGTATTAGTGCTATTATTATTATTGGTAATAGAAGTGATAGAATAATATTTTCCCTATTTGAACACAAATGAAATGACGTCAGGCCACCGTATTACTGCTAGATATCTCTATTTATATTTTTGTGCCTCTTTCTCCACCTCACCCCCCATGTGTATGTCCTCAGTTACGAAACATCAACCTGTCATGTGTGCGCACCTGCATGGTGGTGGCTGAGGAGAGACCCCGCATCACTCTCACTCAGTCTTTCTCCAAGATCTTTAAGGACTTGGGCCTCTCGCCTCGAGCCGTCAGCACCACCTTCGGCTGCAGAGTCAACGTGGCCATCTGCCTTCAGGTGAGGACTTTACTTTCGTGTTACCCTATTTCATACTAAATGTTTTTTTTATTCATTTTATTATATTGAATGAAATCTAAATATTTTAAAATAAAACCTAAAAATATTTAGGGAGATCCAAAATTATACATTAAAAACAAGGATATGAAATTACTGATAAAATAAAAAAATGAGACAACAAAATGTTATTATTTAATTGTTAATCGTTTAAAATTTTAAATAAGCTGTAAAGTAAATTCATAATTGATTTGTGAGCATCATGTGTGTGTTCTCATTTTAATTTTCATCTTTTCTTTATAATGTGTGTTTTTCTGTGTTTTTGGTTTTGTTGTTTGTCTCTGTGTGTGTGTGTGTGTGTGTGTGTGTGTGTGTGTGTGTGTGTGTGTGCACATCCGTCCCACTCCGTCAGCCCAACAGACTGGGCAACCTGGCTGATCAGGTACAGTGGGTATCAGGGGAAGAGTGTACACAGTCTGCTTTTTATTTGTTCGTCTTTGTGTGTGTGTGTGTGTGTGTGTGTGTGTGTGTGTGTGTGCGCGTGTGGGTTTTTGTGCGCAGCTGATCTGCATGTCATAGATACCTGTTTTCACCGTCTGTGATTTAGTACAGTCCCTGTTCACTTGTTATCCCTGATGTTCTGTTTTAATCTGCGCGATCATCTTGATGCCACAAGTGCCTAATGAACTAACACTCTCCTCCAGTTTTTTTTTTTTTATTATTACTTTCTACAGTTTTCTGACCTAGTCTTTATTCGATACAAAAGAAATCATTTTAATAGCACTGATTTGAAAAATCCTGATTGGGCTTTTGACCAAAAGCGAGACAATGTTAGTCGTAACTGCTGCCATGAATCGTGCTGTTAATCTGTCCATCTTGGCAGCGGCTTAAAATATTGGCCTCCTGAGAAACGCTGAGAAAATCCACAGTTAACTTTTGGCTGTGTATATACAGTACTGTGCAAAAATCTTGAGCCCCTTCTCATTTCTTATTAAATGATGTATCATTATATATCATATTAAAACAAATTAAATTAAATGATGTAAATTAAATTTAAAAAATGACAACAACTGTGTTACTACGACTGGCTGTAAAATGCATAAAGGTACAATTTCAAAATTGGTTGTTTATGTAACAACCTCAGCAGCGGCCTCATTTCCCCTCTCGTCTGTTCCAATCACTCAGCATTCAGCATCACCACTATACTAATCATCTGCATCTGTTTCTCCCTTAAGTCAGATGTTTTTTTCATGCTTGAATGATTTATAGGACACTGTGCGGCTTAACAAACAAAACAAAAATTCTTCTCAAACTGCTACTGGACTGCAAATGAAAGGCAAAAAAGTCCTTCAGGAGGCCTGAAGACATATCATCGAGACTACACTAAAAATAAAAGAAAGTCCGTCTCTTTGAAAGCTAAATATGAAGAAATATGGAGTGGCTCAAGAAATTGTAAACTCCAGTTTACCCCGGGGGTGTTTAGAGGGGTTGAAGTCGTGGTGCAACTTCATCCATTCCATTGCTTGCTAAACCATGTTTTTATGGAGCTCGCTTTGTCATGCAAGTGTCCACAAACTTTTGTCCATATACAATAGCGTAGTAGATTAAGGGTAGATTAATTATCCTAGACTAGAGCCCTGGTTTTGGCCTGTACTATCAATCACTGATTGTAATCTGCTTGGGCTGCTTATAAAGCAAATGTTCTGTTCATGCTGCAGCTTGTAATTTCATTTAATCCTGTGTTTAAATACTTATTTGTAACATACCCTCATTAACTGCCAAACGGCCTTATATTGGCCGTAACACAAAAATAGGTTTGTCACATTTAAGAAGACCAAGATATTATATCCATATTGGCCTTGTGTGTTATTCTGCTTAAACCACAGTTGTTACAATTGTAACGAGGTGGCACGGTGCCATAGCAGTCAACACTGTGACCTTACACCTCCACGGGTCGAGGGTTCGATTCCCTCCATGTTCTCCCCGTGCTTGGTGGGTTTCCTCCAGGTACTCCGGTTTCCTCCCACAGTCCATTAGACTAATTAGGGCTCGCAAATTGCCCATAGTGTATGTTTGTGTGCCCTGTTCAGGGCATCCCTGCGATCCTACATCGGGATTAGCGGTATCGAAGATGATTGAGGAATGAATTAATTCCTAAACAACATTACAGTATTTTAACTGTGTATATTCGCATTTAATGTTCTGGAACGTCTGAGAGGCAAATTAGTTCCTCTTCTCACCTGTGCTATATGTGATCCGTCAGGTATTAAGTCACATGGGTTAGTTTTTGCGCTATAGCCATTACAGTGCAGCAGGTGTGAAATCTATCAATTTGGCAAAAATCAGTTGATGAATACCTTCTGTTTTTGATCCGTCAGCAGAATTAAGAATGTTTTAACCCTAAAAACATGTTTTAAAGCCATGAAAACTATCCACGCTGGTTGTTCCAGTTGTGATAGAAAAACATGAATTTATATGCTATAAAACTGCACTGCTGGTGAGGATATTTTCAGTCAAAATGAAGCTGAGCGTTCCCTCTTTCTTATTCCATCACAGAAAACTCATTTAAGTATTCTAAAAATAGGATTTTGAGTGCTGGCCATATCTTAGCAACCGAACATGATACAGTAATAAAGTTCGTTTCATAATTGAGCTTATTGAACCAGGAATATGGAAAAAAGCAAAAACTGAAATCACCCAAAATACAACTTGATACCTGATTTGATGTGATGGGTCACAGATGTCCATTCTCTCTCCTCTTTTATATTCTCTCTCACTGAAGTTAGCGAGCCAGTAAGAAAAAGTATGTTAATGTATAAGAACGAGTGCGTTAACAGCAACGCACCTTCCGAATTCAAGCAAGCTGTGTTATAAATAAAAACAGAACAGATAGGAACCCTAAAATTGCCAAATTCCTGCCAAATGGATGGAGTCTATAAAGGGAACGGATTCAGCTATTCGAGAAACCAGTAAGAAGCAATGATATTTTGATATCGACTGGTTCAGTCTAAGCGTATAATATTAAATTATAAAATGCTTCAGCTACTAAACTTTGTTGCTTGAATATGAAATTGTCTTAGAGCCTAACGTTTTATCGATAAATTTGCTCTTAAAATAGTCAAATTGATTTTTTTAGAACAGGAAGTCAATGAGGGGATGTTGAACTGTGTATTTGAAAAAGTATAGCGAACATGCTTTTTTTTTTTGCTATTGCTGCTTTGGGCAGTACGCTAGTCGGTGCTTTTTAATATGCGGATGCCACTCATGAAGGCGCTACTTGGTGGAAAAATCATCTGCCTCTTGTGGTTGGGACTGGTATAACCTTCTCACTTCCTGCAGTATTTTTCCACCTGGTCATATGACGGGTAAGCTGTACAAAATTAATGAAGGACCCGATCAGATTTAACATACAGTAATAGCTGATTACATTTCAGATCTTTATAACAGTGATGCAAAAAACTAAAATGAAAGGGAGATTTTTTTTTCCTGTCGACTGAATATATGCTCAAATTACTATATGTAGAAACCAAAAAACTTACAATATTTTAAAACCTTAAACTTAAAAATACAACACTGAAATTGCCTTTTTAAAAACATATCTATTGAAATATTAATTCATTTGAGAATTGAATGTAATTAATAAACTGTCCAGTACATTGTATTGATATGGTAGCTGTCTTCTATTCTATTTGTTTAGTTATTTATCATCTGTAAAAACCTTCTTCTGGAAGGATGGAAATTATAGGATCTGGTCCTTCAGTTTGCTCTGTCAGGGGAAAGATATAAGTTGCCATTTATATCTAATTCCACTCTTCCCATGTACTGTAGGGTACAGCTGGCCCTGATCCCACCACCGTCTATGTGGACATGAGAGCACTTCGACATGACAGGTGAGTCCTTTAAATGTTCAAAACACAAAATCTAAACAAACAGTGTCAAGATGACACTAGAGATGGTGAGAAAACATTGATGTTTGATGAGCGCTTAGACGATGGAGGCTTAGGAAGCAGTGCCAAATAATGTGGGCTGAAAGGTGAGGGGGATATTAATGGTGTTTAATAGACACCGGTTTCTGAAGGTCTTAATATTGTTGGTTATTGAAGGATTTTTATGGATAACAGGCTGAAATTGTTTGGCTAATTATGGTATTCGGTGGATAATGTTAATTAATGGAGGAATTTGATGGTGTTTAATTGATTCTGTGGGTGGAAAAAAGAAATTTGATGGTGTTAGATAGATAATGCTACACAACTCCCTAATGAAGGAGTTTTATGGATGACAGGCCCTAAAGTTTTTTGGATAATGTGGGTTAATGGATGGGTTAGTTGGTGTTTGATGGATATTGTGGGTGATATGGGTATTCTGGTGGGTGATAAGGGTAAATTGTGGTGTTTAATGTTTAATGTTGGCTAATAAAAGAGTTTGTTGGTGTTTGATTGCCGTTGTGGCATAATGAAGCTGTTTGATGGCTCTTGGGGTTTACTGTTGGTAATGTGGATTATTGATGGTGTTTGACAGCTAGTGTTGGTTAATGATGCCTAATATGGGTTTATCAGTGTGTCTGATGGCTATTGTGGGTTGATGATGGTGTCTAGTGGCTGATGTGGTGTAATTATGATGTTTGATGGTGTTTGGTAGATAATATTGTTTAATGGAGAAAGTTGTTGGTGTTTGGCGCATTATATACAGTAAGTGAATAAAGGAGTTTGATGGTGTCTGATGGCTAAAGTGAGTTTATATTGGTGTTTGATGGCTATAGTGTATTATTAATGATGAAGGAGTTTTATGGATAACAGTCCACAAAGTTGTTTGGATAATGTGGTGTAATGGATGGGTTTGTTGGTGTTTAATGGATATTTTCGGTAAAAAGGCATATGGTTATGTTTCTGGTAGCTAATGAGGGCTAATGACAGTGTTTAATGGTGTTGAATGGTAATGTTAGCTAATGAAGGACTATGTTGGTGTTTGATGGCCAATGTAGCATGATAAAGCAGCTTGATTGCCCATAAGGATTAATTATGGTGTTTGATGGCTAATCTGGGTTAATGATGGTGTTTAATAAAAAATAGATAATTTGCTGGAGTTTAATATATAATATGGGTGAATGGAAGAGTTTAATGGTTTTTAATGGTTTTTTAATGTTGGTAAATTAAGGAGTTTGATATATATGTTTATTTATTTATTCTTCTTTCTTTTTTTAACCTGTTTCAGAGTGCGGTTGGTTGAGAGAGGTTCTCCACACAGTCTGCCACTGATGGAGTCGGGGAAGGTGAGACAACACACACACAAACACACACCTATGCATGCACAAAATCCATCAGATCCATATTGCTCTTTATTTAAACTCTTTTCACACCTGATCTGCATTTTTTACCAGTAATATCTACATTTTTGCATAATTGCACCCTTCAGCATTTAAAGTTTATTTCTTATGAGACGCACACACAAGCCCCATCCTGGTAAAATATTGGATTTTGTTTATACATCTACTCTCCCAGTAATGGTCCCAGAATCATATTAGTCTTTCCCAGGTGCATTTGCATCAATCTTGCAGCTTGCGTTCACCCACAACAAATTAACCGTGTTGAATTCCCATGCAAATTTTGCGAAAGGAGCTACATTCACATACGGTGCGCTTACCACACACACTCCATGTCTCTATGACCTTGTTTCCATATAACCATACTGTGTGTGTTTTTCCCTGCAGATCCTGCCTGGTGTAAAAGTAATCATTGCTCATACAGAGACCAAAGGACCACTTGGAGACTCTCATCTTGGAGAGGTGGTTTTCTTTTTTTATTTCTTCTCTCCTTTTTTCTTTTTAATCAGAAAGCTGTGGTTTGCATGAATGTTTTCCTTCTATGTATTTGTGTTTGTTAAAAAAAAAAAAAAAATCACAATATCTAAATTAAATAAATATCACATTACGAAAGTGATTTGTGATGGTTAAACAGATCTGGGTTAGCAGCCCCCACAATGCCACAGGATATTACACGGTTTACGGTGAGGAGGCGCTGCACGCTGATCACTTCTGCACTAAACTAAGTTTCGGTGACACACAAACCGTATGGGCGCGGACGGGATACCTGGGCTTCCTGCGCAGGACTGAACTCACTGACGCCAGCGGAGGTAAACAAGATGCAGGGTCACAATTACAAACTGTTTCACTGTTTTGGAACATTTGTACATATTTAAGGTTGTACGAGGGGCATTCGAGTCAAACTGGGACTTTTGATTGTGCAGAATAACAACACAGTTATGGGAGGAAAAACTTCCGTTATTTCTCTATATAACCCGCCGCTACACTAATGCACTCATCCCAGTGTTTCACTGGCGCTCTGATCCCATCAAGGTCAAAAGTTTTCTCAGTACATTAGAGCCATGCTTCATGTCTGAAAACGCTGGCCTCCCAGGAACTCCTTTAATGGACCAAACATGTGGCGTCTCACTCACTGATTGTTCAAGGGAACGACCGCAGTGGGCTCCGAGCCACCTCGGCCGGAATCATCATTCACAGACAAAAATGTAAGAGTAAATGTTAATTGATTTTATGCTTTAATTTAGGAGAATTTCTATCACAAGTCCCGGTTTGACTTGAACACCCCCCTTGTACTACTAGCACACCATTTAAGTCTTTATTCACCATCTGTCTTTCTTTCTGTCCGTCTGTTTATTGTTCTTTTGTTAAAACTATGTGTTTAATGATCATTTTTTATAAACCTCTTTGAGGAATTTAATGTTTCAGGAATGATAATAGAATTGCTAATACAGTATACAGAATATATAATAGTATACAGTATATACTGTGCAAAAGTCTTGAGCACATGCGAACAACTGCTGTAGAGCAAGGAAATCTTAAAGGAAAGGAACAGTTTCTTTATAAAAAAAAATACTATAAAAAGCAGTACAGTAATTAATGAAACAAAGTCAATTATTGGTGTGATGATTGTTTGCCGCACCTGCTTCTTTTTTTTTACGCAGCAAAACCCAGAAGCTTTCTTTTCGTTTCTTTTTTTGTCTGAAAAATGGTCTTCTAAATAATATGCTGTTTTGTAAACGTTCATCCTCCTCTTTTCATACTGTTGCTCGGAGCACGTCTAATAACAATAGCCTTCTTGTTTACATATGCTAGAGTTTTAGTTTTAAGATCAAAGAGATATGTTAAAACTAGATCATATGACCATGTGGATCATGTCAATGTTTGACTT
>JAOVVB010000049.1:25066230-25076488 GCA_028570985.1 Heterobranchus longifilis
TCCTGCTAAACCAACCGCAGGTCGAAAAAAAAACAAATTTAATACACCTTATCGTACGAACATCATAGCCTAGTCTAAAACGCTTACTTTCTCAACTGTATACTAATGTAGAAGGGGTGTTCAAATCAAACCAGTACTTTAGATTGTGCAGAATAACAGAACACGGCAATGAAAGTAAAAACTCCCCTTTTTTCTCTATACAATCCCCTTATGCATTAATCCCAGTGTTTCACTAGTGCTTGGATACCTTATAGAAAGTTTTTTCCCATGATCAGACTGCTTACTACATGTCTGAAACCCTGGCCTCCCAGGAACTCCTTTAATGGCCCAAACTTGTGGAAGTGGCTTGGAGTGAGGTCAGGACTGTATGGGGGATTTGGCAATCATTCCCAGCAGAGTTCCTGTAATGTGCAAGAGGTGCTCGTGTACAGTTCCCATAGACATGTGCGTCTCTTCCGAGTAATCCGTCGTTTTTTTAAGGATCAGGCGCTCCACTCCCTTGAATGTTCACCTGCAGTGGGCTCCGAGCCACCTCGTCATTCATGGACTTCTTTAAAACGTTTGCACCGTTTAAATGTTTTACTGCATCTAAGTACCTCATCACCGTACTGTGTTTTGAAGTCTTCTGTAAAAATCAGTTTTATTTTATCAAGCGCAACTTTTACACCATCGGAAAGTCGAACCAGCAGAAATCAGAGACCGTCATATGCGTTATACATTTATGCCGGTGAGATGTCGTGCTATAGTGCTTAAACATGTTAATGATTTCACACTAGTCATAAAATAACTCTCCCAAAAACTGGTTGTGGTTTGAGGCAGATATGTCTGCAAATGCTTTTGGGTGAGATCGACTCTCTATTACTCATCTGTTACACATTATCCTCGTAGCTCTGGTGGAAAAACGAACTAAAGATTCAGACTTCAGACACCAAACACGTCTTGGCTGACTGACTACGTTCGATTTTGTAATGAACAGAATGTTGGCTTAGGGGTTGTTTTTGAAGTTTGTAGGAAACAAGAAGAACAACATCGCAGCCCAAACATCAATGCTGATCCTCATATTCAATCCTATTGTAGATCCGCACTTTTCCCCAAAACTCTCAGAGAGAATGGTGTTTGTTTGGGCAGAAGGAGACTTTCAAGAGGAGGCGTGCGAACACACTGCACTTCAGCTCTCTGATGAATTAAAGCAAGATGGTTTCATCATATTCCATCACCTCCACACGCTTTAAATCTTTAATATGATGGGAGAGAAAATGAAAGTGCAATATGACGAGAGATGATCTGTTATCTTGGTGTATGTCACTGTTATTGTGTAGGTTTGATGCTCAGGATTGCAGTTTTTCTCTTTCGCTTGCACACACACTGTCACTGCTCTACAATACCTCAACACTAATTAGGCTAGAGGGAAAAAAAAGAAATGGTCATTTCTATCAAAACAAGACTGTGTTATTAATCACGTTCATCTAAGATATCAGGTATGTTTCTCCATTATTTTGAACGAAGGGCAGCTATTTTCCTGGTGCTGACAACGTTTTCTGCGGAATATCGTGAACACTACAGTAGCGTGTTAGCCCTAGTGGCTAGCTTGTAATTCATGCAGGAAAGGAACCTGTGAGGTTGTGTTTCCTCAGTTAGATCATTATAACCACAGCTTCTGGAAATCTACAAGCGCAAATTTAACCGTGAATATCATCGTTAGGTACAAACCTAGCTACATTTGTAAACTTCGGGTTTTTGAACACACAAAACTCTGATGGAACGTTCGGGCCGATTAACAAAGAAACACTATGTGAAGTTGAAAATGTGAAGCTGCCCTTAAACCTGTTGTAGGAAATTAGCACTTTGCTTTTTCTTCTTTCTTTTTGTCAGTGAATTTTATAGCCTTATGTTTGTGTTCAGTGTGAAATATTTAACACTTGATGTTTTCAGGAGGTTTACAGTACAGTATATGGAATAAGCCGCCCCCCCCCATATAAAGACACTACATTTAACAACAGTTCTGTGTGTGGTGCGATTGAGAAAAACTGTAACTAACTGAATATAACATTACTAGCATTACGCTTATGTTGATGATTATGTTGGTCCATGAATGCAAAACACATTTACAAACCAACAGCAAATCAGAAAATGCAACAGCTAAAAAGGATCAGGGGTGTAATGAGACGCAGAATACATATTCCATACAGGATATAATGGTGTCTGGATACGACGGAGCATGAGATCATTTTCACAAATGGATCGGCCACCACACTATCCGGACCTTAACCCCATTGAGAATCCCTGGGATCTGCTGGAGAAGGCTTTATGTGATGGTCCGACTCGTCCATCATCAATACGAGATCTTGAAATTAATGCGACTCTAGATGGAAATAAAGGTGGCATCGTGTAAGCTTATCGAAAACTTCCACCACAAATACACGCCGTAAATGTGGTCCTAGGAAATATTGCCCTTTTTTTTTTTTTTTTTGCTGGGCAGTGAAGCTGATCTTCATCTAGTCACACCCAATCTTCCAAAAAGGGCAAAGTTTACAGTTAGCTAAAGGAGCTAAAAATAACGAAATTGCTTAAGAATTACTTCTAAACTCTTTCAGTAAAGCAGCACATTAATTCCCACAGGGACGGATCTCTCTCCTTTCATACAGCACTGTTTCTTTTCTCCTAGATGAATTGCTAATCTTATCTGCCTTGTGAGGAAATAACTGAGTGTCATTATATTCGTGTCACGATTCATGTAAAAAAAAGCTATTATGTGTCAAAATACTTCACATACACACACGCACGCACGCACACACACACACACATCACTGAAGATGTCGTTGATTTATTATGACACTTCTTTATACCACAGTTTGATTCGGTTCTATCCTCCCAGGTTTGAATAATGCATTGGACAGTTCTTAACCCAATTCTGGTAATTTTCATGTTTTCTTCGCTTAATTCAAGCAGAGTTAAATTTGCATGCCATCACTCTTATTATACCAATTTAAAATGGTTTACAGGGACAAGTATTCATATGGGAGCTCTCTCATAGGGACAGAAATATTTGTTCCCCCCTTAAACTACCTGGATTTTTATGTAAACCACATTTCTAGTGCAAACTCGTGTCCCTGTCAACAATTTGAGAAATAATTTGTTCACATCCGCTTTGATAAAAGAGGCCCAGTGTTCCTTCGCTGATTTCACAAACAGTCTTTCTGCATATGTGCAGTAAAAAAAATAATTCTAACCTCAAATGTTAACACTTATCTCTCCTATATGAGCTCATGAAAGAGCGTACGGCGGATACAACTGTGCAGTGGAGGCCATTAGGACATCATTAATGTCAACAAGATCAAGGCCTGGACTTTCATACGGAGTAAAAAGGGTTCAGGCTGACTTCAGAAACAAGAGATTATCTTATCGTAACGCAGTAGCTTTGGTGCCAGTGATTTGAACAAAAATGCATCGTGATTACTTGATTTCCCATAATTACTAATTGCTGCAGGTTGAAGCTGTGTTATACGTTCACTTCCCTCTTTTTCTCAGTTCCAGACAGTTTCGGTACTTACCCAGTCTGAAAGAATGTCCAGACTATGCAGGATTTGAGTCAGGTCAGCATTTTAAGACTAGTCAGATTAAACAACAGAAAACACTAAACCACTAGAGCACATTTTGTGTGACTCCAATTTTAAGAAATTTCTTTAAAAGAATGTTTTAATTTATATACGTTTCTATTTGCCATTCCTTTATAATCCTACAGGTGGCGTGCTCTAAACTATTCACATACGGGCAAACTGCACAGCATCCCGTGCGTCAGGAGTTTTTTATCATTTTATCATCATCTGGAGAAGTGGGACATTTATTATTAAGTTAAACCATAATAGTTACATAATTACAATTGAAATCAGATCAGCACCTGGGTATCGTGATGATATCGTATCGTTTGGTCCCTGCTGATTCCCATCTCTATTAACCACAGCACTGAGTATGAACATTGCACTTGCTGAATGAAAACCAAAGTGATAAAAAATGCATTTAAAAATAAACTTTTAAACAGGCAGCTGCTACCGTACCTGCTGGAGGCACCCAGACGCAGTAATCAGGGTCGTCCTCGGGGTACTGTTTAGACGTGGTGCCTGGTGGCTGAAGGAAGAGACGAACACATCATTATACGCACATGGTATATTATGGGCACCTTTGATAAAGCTATGATAAAAAAATATTGACCTGACTCTCTACGTAAATATCTCCAAAATATAATCTTTAATTAAAGTAGACTTATTTAAAGATCTAAAAATTTATCTTTTTTTTTTTTTTTTTAAACAAAACCACACACAATTATTGGGAGCCCTGTATCCATAACAACGTAAAACTGAGTCTTCTGCAATAATCCTCAATAAGATCTCATCGAAATCTCAGCATACTTTCTCTAAATCCTCTCGGGTTCTGGATTCTCACTTGTGCACTCTTTAGACCCAACTCCGTCCTTGACCCTTCATGGATTTCTTAGTGTTTTAGATCAGAACAAGTTTTCTAGAACCTTTAGGGGAGGAAAAACAGCCTCACAACACACCTCACAGGTCCTCCATCCAATTCAAGAGTCAGGATGAGTGTTCTTTTAATGTGTATTAATGTTTCTAAGTTTGATTGTCATCTTATCTGAACATACACCCAGTTTCAGGATTATTTAACAAACTCCAGGTGTATTTCTGGCCTGGTTGTCTAGTAGTTTGTAGTCTAATAGTAGCTGTGGAGAATTAAGTGACCTGAATCTTACACACATACATACACTCAAACGTTCCTTTAGTCACACATTTACTAACACACACACACACACACACACACATCCTCTTCCAGGTAGATTCATTATAACTCTGGTGTTTAAGCACTTTTATAGCCATTACTTATTTCATGAAGGTCAACACACTTTGGTGTGCTCTTTTTACTCTTTCCCACGCTGATGAATAATCAAGAAATTATGTCCTTAGTCACACCCCATATTTATACACCAGAGAAACAGGAAGTTAATCATTTCAGAGCTCCTGAACACACGTGAAATTAAAGTTGAGTATAAAAAAAGGAACAGACTCGAGTTTCATTTGATCTCTAAGAAATTCTAGGGGTGCCAATAATTGTCACACAATTATTTTTGCTAAGAAATTTTAATTTGTATTTGTGGTTTATGTTATAAGATTTTTGTTTTCCTAAAAGGAATGTAGTTCAAATGAAAAAGGTTTTTCTTTCTCTCCAGTGATCATGAGGAAATATTTTCATAACCTTTTTACCCATTTTTACAGAAGGGTGCAAATAAATCTGGATAAGGGCTCATCAGTAAAAATAACACTGCATGTGCGTCATGAAATCAAAATGCACTTTGATATTTATTTATTTAGTTAGTTTTGTGAGTCATCCTAAAGCAAACACTGCACCAACGCGACCTCACACTCACAGCACTGTGTGTAGGCTCGGGCCTTCAGGGAATCTGGAGTGGTGTGCAAAATACTAAAAAAAAAACTAAAAAAAAAACATTAGAAATGTGCACTACATACCCTGCTGGGACCGATCACCTTCCCACTCTTCTTTACAGGAGGTTGGCTTTCCTCTGGAAAGATTAAAAAAAAAGTTAAAAATCTTGTGTTGCTCAACATGAACACGTTTTTTCTTTATTAAAACACAACCGTACCTCGAGTTGCGGACGGCGAGTCTCCTCTAGAACTAACTGATTTAATCTTCTCTCGCCCGTGTGCGGAAATCCTCTTCACTTTTTGTCTGTCCGAGTCCTGCGTTTTCTCTTTAAAACACAAAATCGATCGATAATCACTGATGAATTTATGCTTACCAAATGCATGTGCAGTCATTAGAAACAAGCCGAACAGTGCAGCCTAGTGGTTATCATCTGTTACTGCATCTCAAGCAGCTTAAAAATACAAGAAACTGGGGTTTACAAGGTATTTATCTATCTAACCAACTAGGCAGGCGAATATTTAAATGTTTGACCTTCGCCTTTAGAGGTTTTTCTTTTATTTGTTTATTATTTATTTTCAACATTGTACATTAATACTGAAGATGTCCAAATTATGAAACAACACGTTTGGAATTATGTAGTGCATGAAAAATTTTTAAACAATCCAGAATATGTTTTATATTTCAGATTGTTCAAGGTAGATACATTTAGCTTTTTGATGACAGCTCGGCACCCTCATGGCATTCTCTCATCAGAATCACGAGACTGGTCACCAGGAATGGTTTTCAGTTCACAGAATTTATTTGTGACGCTTCTTGCATGTGCTTTAGACCATCAGTTGTCTTGTGCAGAGGAAGGGTGGATACAGAGTCAATAGCCCTAGTAGAGTTACTACAACTAC
The DNA here is from genome assembly GCA_028570985.1 of Heterobranchus longifilis. Classification (NCBI taxonomy): domain Eukaryota; kingdom Metazoa; phylum Chordata; class Actinopteri; order Siluriformes; family Clariidae; genus Heterobranchus; species Heterobranchus longifilis. The sequence goes on from JAOVVB010000049.1 coordinate 25,072,578, forward strand.
TGTACAAATCCATATTATGGCAAGAATAAATCTCGTGCTACGATGATTTGATTTCATCAAACGCTATGATTCATCAAACTGGCTCTCCAGGAAAGGAAGACCAAGAGCTACCTTTGCTGCAGAGGATGGGTTTATTAAAATAACCAGCCTCAGGAACCGCCGAATTTACAGGTCCTCAGATTAGAGCCTACGTAAATGCTTCTTGGAGGTCAAGCGTCAGACATATTTCAACATTCATTGTTCAGAAAGAAACCGTTATTTCAGAAGAACCACATGAGAAGAGTCTTGGAATGGACATTAGATCCATTAGAAAACTGTCCTTTGGTCTGACGAGTCCAAATGTGAGATTTTTGGTTCTCTTTGGTTGGACGTAGAGAGGGTGAACAGACGGTTCCTGAATGTATGAAGCATGGAGGAGGAGGAGGTGTGATGATATGATGTCACTTAGTCAAAATTGAGGGAACACTTAACCAGCATGGCTACCACAGCATTCTGCAGCGACATGCCTTCCCATCCTGCACTTAGTGAGACCATCATTTGTTTTCCAACAGGACAACGAGCTCAAAAACACCTCTAGGTGATGTAAGCGCAATTTGTCCGAGAGGGAGAGTGATGGGAGCGCTGCAGTAGAAGACCCGGCCTCCACAATCACCCCATCTAAAGGAAGGATGAAGGAAAACCAGCCAACAGCCAAGTACCCAACACCTCTGGGAACTCCTTCAGGATTGCTGGAAAACCATTCCAGGTGAAGAGCTCATGAGGCTGACTGAGAGAACGGCAAGAGTGTGTAAAGCTCTCATCAAAGCAAATGCTGCCTGCTTTGAGGAATCAAAAAATATAAAACATGTTCTGGTTTATTTATCACATTTTAATTGATGACATAATTCGATATTTGCTCCGTCATAATTTCAGTGTCTTCAGTATTAATATACAACGTTGAAAACAATAAAAAAAAAAACATTAAATAAGAAGGTGTGTCCATCGAAAGGTGTATTTGGATCTTTATCAGACGATCCCTTTAGGTCGCCTAACACTCTTTATCCTATTTGTATAATCATTACAAAGGCGAGAGAAAGCCTTTAACGTTCCATCTGTCCCTGTTGTTGCTTTTGAAGACATGATCTGAAGTAGAATGTACATTTTCAAGTGTCTATACATGCCAAGAGCTCATACTGTGCCAACAATTAAGTTATCTAACTGTTTTTCTAACAATTCGTGTAGAAAATTTCGTTATGATACAAAAGGATCGGTGTTTCCGGCATGTTTTTTGTAATTGTAAATCTATTTACAGCAGTATTCTGGGAAAATGAGAGACTCATTGATCATTAACCCAGCATCAACTTCATTAATTGTGTGCTACTTTTAGCTGGAATTACCTCCAGGCCTCTGTGAACAGGTTTCTTCTGGAAGTTCTCCAGCACTGGAGGGATCCACATGTTCCGTCTCACCCATCTCTGCGGCAGCTAGGCTCGCTTTCTCCTCATCTTCACCCTCTTCGTCCATTTCATATGCCTTTCCCTTTCCTTCCTCTTGCTCATCCTCATCCTCCTCCTCCTCCTCTCCTCCAGGCGGTAGTTCTTTCATGTTGAAGAGCTCAGGAGGCAGGTTGGGCTTTTTCACAGGCAGCTTCTGTTTGGAACGGGTTTTCAGTTAAACACTTAGCCGTGCAGATAAGGAGGTTAGATCTGAGTGACAGGGTTGAACATGGCAGATATACTGTATACTGTACGTGATGATAATGAGGAAGAAAGGGAGAAAGGTCTCACCCCTATAGTCCCTGTTTTCAGTTTAAATTTGCTGCCACCTTTCATAGCACCGAACAAAGGCAGGGCTAACTTCCTGGGCTTGTCAGGGTCAGAGGATTGGTTGCCAGGACTAAGAGAAACACACAGTTATGTACATACACCTTTATTAATTCATCATCATCATCAGTATGTGCTTTCTCCTCGTCTGTCCCTGGCATGTCATTGGATTTGTTTGTTTTAGGATTTATTGCCATATCAGCTTCTCAGCCTATTTCATGGCAGATACATATTAAACATTAAACTGATTTATTCGAACCAATATAATATTATGGTATAATGTAAGGGATTTAAAGAGTTGTGGAAAAAGTAAGTAATAAAAAAATAAATAAATATCACATTATAACAAGGCCCTGGCCAGAAGAACAAGACTTTACATAAGGTTCTTTAGGTGCACTTTTGATAAAAATTGTAAAGGTTTTTTTTTGGTTTGGTCTTGCAGAATATGTTTTTTAAATCTTGTTCTGGTAGAAATTGTTCTGCATGTAATTGGAATCCACTGTATACATGATATCAGTACCACGCTCGTCTGTAAATCTCACCCGCTCTGCAGTGAGGGCAGCTGCGTAGGTCTGGTTAAGTCGATGAGTTTCCGCAGTCGCTGCTCTTCCTTCTTCAGCTCGGCCACGTGCAGATGCAGCTTCTTCCTCTGCACCACGTCTACAGCGGCTTGATTGCGCACGCAGCTCATGAACGCATCCAGAGGGTCCTGTGTGGCCGAGCTCGAGCCCTCTGGGGATGTATTTAAAGTCACACAGCAGGTAAAATGATATGTGCAGGCGATGATTACAATATGAAGCAGGAGATAGAAAGAAAGACAGAAAAAAAACAGACAGGGAGGGAGAAAGAAAGTGTCGGAAGTGTGGGAAACATGAAAGAAGGAGGAGGAGGAGTAGTATTCGGTCAGGCTTCCCATCTTTTCCAATAAATCCCACATTCTGTGTTATAATTGGTTACAAAAATTTACTCTCGTCTTTGATTGGTTAAATGCCTCACTACGGCGACCTGATTAGAGTCATTTCCCTCTCCAGGGACTCAGTGGATGAAACAGTTGTTCTCAGGCAGTTTACTAGGGAAGAGATTTTACCCTCACGTGGGGCAAACATGAACAGATAGAATATATTAAGAAAAGAGAGAAACGTTCAGAAAGAGTGTTTTACATCACAGAAACGGTTACAGATTATCAAGGACTGATAATCTGTAACCCTTTCATCTGGACTGAAAATTAATTCTGATCTGGTCGAATTGAGTCACACTGCTCTGATTGCAGTTATTGCTGATTGTAAGTTATTTGGAATATTAGGGCCCATGTAAACTCACCTAGAGAGTAAGAAACAGAAAAAAGAAGAAAAAACGGAAGTAAGAACGAAAGAAAGGCAGCCATCAGACAGACGGTCATTATCTCACCTTTCCCAGAAGAACTCAGTGTATGTTCAGTTTCAGCGAGCTCTTTTTCCACCTCAGCAAGCTTAGCGACCTTAAAAATAATGAATTTAAAGAAGTTTAAAAGAAGAAGTGTTAGGTATTTACTAGACTAATTGACCGATTGAGTGACAGAGGGAATGAGTGAATGAGTGAGTGAGTGGCTTACTGAGTTAGTGACCGACTGAGTGAGTGACCGATTGAGTGAGTGACTGACTAAGTGACCGAGTGACTGACTAAGTGACCGAGTGAGTGGCTTACTGACTGACTGAGTGACTGACTGAGTGACTGAGTGAGTGAGTGACTGAGTGAGTGACTGAGTGAGTGACTGAGTGAGTGACTGAGTGAGTGAGTGACTGAGTGAGTGACTGAGTGAGTGAGTGACTGAGTGAGTGAGTGAGTGACTGAGTGAGTGAGTGACTGAGTGAGTGAGTGAGTGACTGAGTGAGTGAGTGAGTGAGTGAGTGAGTGAGTGACTGAGTGAGTGACTGAGTGAGTGACTGAGTGACTGAGTGAGTGACTGAGTGAGTGAGTGAGTGACTGAGTGAGTGAGTGACTGAGTGAGTGACTGAGTGAGTGAGTGAGTGGCTGACTGAGTGACTGAGTGAGTGACTGAGTGAGTGACTGAGTGAGTGAGTGACTGAGTGAGTGAGTGACTGAGTGAGTGACTGAGTGACTGACTGACTG
>JAOVVB010000049.1:25086091-25096764 GCA_028570985.1 Heterobranchus longifilis
ATAATTACATAGAAAAACCTAAAATCTTGTTACCATTGGCTCACTAAAGTGTCAGTCAGTCTCTCCATTAACATGACACATTGGCCAATGAATCGGGGGTGCAGTAAGGGGTCCACTGTAAAGGTGCTCATATACTGTATCTTTCTGGATTTTGATGTAAAACATGCCAGTGGCCATGGAAGAACATAGACTCTCTGTACCATTGGCAAGTCAATCCTTGCACTGACATCAGGGAGTTGAGTCAACTTGTTAGATAGAAATGTTTCAATTCCCATCCAAATATTATCTACATTTTGGAAAGGTCTTTTTAAAAATTATTTACTTTATTTACTACTTTATTTACTACTTACATTTACGGCTATATGTTATTGTAAAGATTTTAAGTTGCGTAGTAGAAGAAGCGAGTTGCTCAGTCTGTCCGCTGTGCTTCGGTAAGCTTTTCTGGTGCCAGGAGAGACTCAGTCAAACAGACAGACTTTACCTTTGAAAAGAATCAATGACAGAGCAGTGTTTCCATTAGAGAGAGAGAGAGAGAGAGTGTGAAGCGAGGGGGGGAAGGTGAGAGGAGGTGTGTGTGTGTTTGTGTGTGTGTGTGTGTGAAGGGGCACGGTGTCCATTGACAAAGTGCAGACTGAGACAGAGAGGGAGAGAGAAAATGGACCTCTCTAACAAGACTTTTTTTTGCTTTACACACACACATATACGTGTTATAATAAACAGTACACACACGCTTATGAACACAAAATAAAATATTTTTTGCACTAAGAGTGAGCAGGGGAGACAATTACCCACAATTCTGCAGTGCAAGAGAGAGAAAAACTATTGGCTGTGATAAATGATACTCGGTACTCGGAAACCAAGACTTGTTCGTTTTCCAAGTCAAAATTTATTAAAAATCTTTGCTCATCTTGCGGAACGCCACTGAATAACCTTAAATTAAAATATCATGAACCCCTTTCTTCTGATCTATGGCTTGAATAACTGTGGACATATTCTGTTTCTATATCTGTATTTATATTCATTCCAGTTTTGTAATTGTTTATTTTTTTATTAATAGCATTTGATAATATATTAAAGTTCAATGAATTCATAAAAAAATGTTTAACATTTTATGATCATGCTAATGCATCATTTAAAAGTAATAAAGCAGAAGAAAAGAGATTGTTGATCCATATTTCCTAAATCACTAAATATAGTTTCTAATCAAAATATTTTATAATGATTTTCAAATGCATCTTTTTTCCAGATTTTTGCTGATAACATGGCTAACTTCATTTGGAATTCAAGAAATATGCGCCTTGTCACAGCCTTCATGATGGTTACATATCTGTGCATAATAATGATTTATTTTAAATACATAAATTTTTTCAATCAAAAAGCAGACCATCTAAACCCGAGAGCAGCAATACAGAAACCTTCCACATTTTTTGTCTCAGTTTGTCCAGCATCTATATCAGGCAACAGCATAACACCTATTACTGGGACCAGATATCTCATGGTGTCAGCTTTCCTAAATGATGAAGCAAATGGGCAGGTAAACATCATAACCATAATGAACCGGACCCATTCAGAGCCATTTACCTGTATATTTTGTTGTTACCAGCATGGACTCAGTATATCTCCTGTCAAACTGGACAAGCATGTTGATCATTTTGGATTTCCTTTTGTGACCACAGACGCTTTCTGTAACATAGACCCAACATGCAATGCCACACACATAACCATTTCAAGACCAGAGAACCTTTTAGAAATACAAAGCCACCTGTATTTGCCTATAAAGAAGCCTCTGACTCATGGGAGAGACTTTGATGTGGACTTCACACTGTGCATTTCTTCCTTGTTTGGAGGGTATAATAACGTCCTTCAGTTTGTGCAGACAGTAGAGACATATAAGCTTCTCGGCGTCGAGCACATGATTATCTACAATACCAGCTGTGGTCCGGACCTTGAGAAGGTCTTGCACATTTATGAGCAAGATGGCTTTCTGGAAATCATTCCCTGGCCGATACATCACTTTCTAGAGCCATCCAAAGGCTGGAACTTTGAGCTGCATGCAGGGGAATTGCACTACTATGGGCAACAGGCCACTATAAATGACTGCATTTACAGGAACAGGCAAAGATCCAAATATGTGATTCTGACTGATGCAGATGAAATCATCATGCCATATCAACACTCATCGCTGCACCAACTCATGACAGAGCTTCAGCAAAATAACCCGCATGTGGTAGCTTTCATCTTTTGGGCCCATGTCTTCTCCCAAAAAGTCTATGGAGTCAGTGAGAGATTTAACATTCCTCAGTGGAGGAATGTACCTGGTGTCAACATCCTAAGACACATCCACAGAGAGCCCTTAAAGTGGTTTGTTAACAACAATAGCAAGATGATTGTTGACCCAAGAAAGGTGATGCAGGCATCTGTACACGATGTCCTTAAAATCAATGGAAAGTCCGTCTGGGTGCCCAGTGATTTGGCTATTGTTATGCATACTACTAAACCACGCCGTCCTGATTTGGGTGCTGAGAAACTGATCATGGACAATAGAATTTGGGAGTATGCAGAAAGACTGATACCGAATGTGAATAAAGTGATGCACAAATCTGGGATTTTAAAGCAACAAAAGAGTTAGTTATGCAAAAACCTCTCAAATCAGGGTTGTGGATCGAATCAAAAGATCCAATCATTAACATGTAAATCATAGAGAGACCCAGAGACGGACAGACTATAAATAAATTAGCATTTTCTAACAAAAGGGTTCCAGCTGACACAAGCTATTTGTATGTATTGTATATTTGTCTAGACATGGGCTATTGGAATTGTTACTACTTAAGGAATCAGGAAGCACAATGAGGGGTTGTTTTATGGGCATAGAGACATGATAAAGTTTACCTCTGTATGACTAAAAGAAAGGTTTTGTCTGTACATTGGTCAGATCTCACTTGTTCAATGATATTCTTATGTTTCATGTCTGTATGTTTGTTCAACTGATTTTGTCACAGCATCAGGCTATACCAGCTGGACAGATTTAATGAAACTTTGGCAGTCATTAGGTATTTGCCTGAAGTTAAACCTGTGCTATAAATAAAATTAAAATGTTGAGTAGAAGTGAAGCTATGAGCAACGCTTTTTCTTTCAAGGTGGGGGTGGCTATACACATCACTCAACAGAGCCAGTCAACATGACAGTTAACCACAAAGATACTCAGCCTTAAAAAAATTTGTTTCCTTTTTGTATTCGGGTAAGTATTAATAAGTTAAAGATTTCTGCCCTACAGAAAGACAGGCAGACATGTACGTGGGCTTCAGCATTAAATAATAATATCACTCATTACATTAGAGCTGGTCAGCTTATTTTTTTACTTTAATCTTTTAATTTTTTCTAAAAACTCTTTCCCCCATCACCGTTAGAAATTAAACAATTCAAATCCATGTGCCTGTGTGAAACTGAAGAATTTTTCCCTCTTTACTGTCTCTTCATGATGCATATTAAGTTACTGGAAATGATAATGAACTTCCTCTCTCTATAAATAAACTGTTTACCTCTGGAGTCTGAGCCCTAAACTTTGAACCTCGGCTTTAGAGTTCAGCAGGCCATCTTCAGCCCTTCTGAACTTTTATCAATAGAATCCATTCAAAACCAGTCCCCAGACCTTGAAGCCAAACATTTCTCTCCACATTTGACTAGGAAAGAGTAAAAGACTTCAAGTCTGACTAATCTGCTTGTGCTTCAGGTATAGATACTAAAGGTTGCTAGTTTAATTAAATACAATAGATTATGCATGTACAAAAAAAAGTATTAAATAAGATTAAAATATATCATAGATATACTGTATACATTTAAGACTGCAATATTTTGATGACTTTTGATGACAATTAACATGATAATGGTATTACCTGCTGTCAAATCATCTATGTTTGAGTAGACCCTAATCGCCATGGCAAGAAACTCTACAGTACCACATAGCAGAGTTTTAATACAGTGGCTGCTGTAGGGTTAAGGTTTAAATGTATTACCTTTATGGTTCAAATGTATGCTTTATTTTAAAGTTTGTAGCTTATTAAAATGTTTTTTTTTTTGTTTCAAGAAACACAGATCCACCCACTTGTGGATACATTAGTGTATAAATTATAGTGCAGAGTGCACTCTTATCTCTAGAATGTAAGAAAGTTAATGAATGTGCTAAAACAGAGAAAACATGACCTGAGATTACAGACTAAGACCAAACAGGTGTAATCTGCCAATGCTGACAACAGGACGCTTACCCTTTATAATCTACTGGAAAGATTGGAAGTATGCCTTTTTGTGATACTATATATGTTGTCTTTAAAGATGTATTAAACTTGTTTTACTCTGATGTTGAAGTTACAGGTAGGTTTATTTCCAACCATACTGAATACAGTTTATGATTGTTTATGGTGCCCCACTGTAAAGTCTGTAAAAGTTTTTTGAGGCTTCCCCTTCAGTATTACACTATGAGGCACAAAATCTCCATGGTTACATGGAACTTCAGTGAACCACAATAACTATAATTAAAACATTTAGCTTTTGAGCTGTACATTATATCTAATGCACAGGATTATTCATAAAAGCACATAAGCTGGTTGTAGAAAAAATTTTTTTTAAAACATTAAAAATACTTGTAATGTGATTTTTTTCTGAATATTTATTAACTCATTTAATGCATTTAAGCATGGTAAAACACATACAGTGGGTGTACATAGACTATTTCATTAGCTTTTTTTTTTTAAGCCTACCATGCTTACATCTATGTGAGCTATTTAGAGCACCGACTCTATAAATAAAAGCATTTCTAGTTTTTGTACATAAATATGTTTTTATTTTAGAGGTATGGGGTATTTTGGTTCGGTTTCATAAACAAACTGCTTACAATAAAAAGTACATATCTGCAATCGTATAACATTAATGAAATTACCATTTATTTTGTGGATTTAGTTGCCAAGCTTACAGTAACATCACACATTGGAATTTGACATTTCAGTGGACATGTTAATTTCTTAAAGGCAAGTAAATAGTTTCAATTGGACTAAGTAAATTTAAAATATATATTATGACAGAATAATATAAATATTGACACAATAATATTCATATATTGGCACAAAAATACTAGAGCATCCAACAATCACAAATAAGTATATGAAAACTCCCACATGCATTGTGTGTGTGTGTGTGTGTGTGTGTGTGTGTGTGTGCGTGTGGTCTAGTTGTCTAACAGCCATGACCTGCTTCTTTCTGCAGAAGTGCCTCTTCAGTGCGCAGTGGGAAGGTGTCAATGATGCTGAAGATCTCTGCTGCTGTGACTGGGTATGTGTAGCGCTGTTTGTCTACTCCCTGTTTGTCCAGCAGCACCAGATTAAATGAGTTCTGAGACAGCTGAAGGAGCATTCTGTACGAGAAACACATGTGCAGTTTTTGAACAGTTCAAAAACAGTAGGGAGAGTTGAAAGGTAGGGATGATTAGCTACTGCCAAATCACAACCATGCCAGGAAACACCGTTATTGCAAGTGTGAAAACAGTTAAATAAACAAAACGCTGAAAATTGAGTAATGCACAATTTAGACATAATATTACTAAAGATTTTGTTTACAATACAAAAATAATCCCCAAAGGAGCTGCACCTAGCCAGAGTGGTGCGTGTTGACATTAGGGTGTACAGACTGACTGTACATGGTAAATGTAGTCATGGATTTACTATATTTACTATACAAGCTATTGCAAGAATTGTAAAGTAGTTTAGCATAAACAGATAAGTGTAGTGATACAAACAGTGAAATGTACCAGTACTGTTATTACTGAATATCAGCAGTATTGGAACACTGCTTGTATAATCAAGCTATCTGACCAGAACTAACTGTTGTATAAAAGTTTGGACATCATAAATTATTTTACCAAATGAGCTGATCTAGCAAAAGCAAAACCATTTTCACACTTTTTCCAGACTATGTCATACTAGAACATATATATTTATTGGCATCACATTTCTTTTTTTAAATGTTTTTATTTTATGAGGTCAATCACTTTTTAATTAACCGAGAAACACTATAATGGTCAACGTTACCTATTAATGTTTAAATTAGCCTATAAAGAATGTGTTGGCTGGGCATAACAACAAGCAATAGTGCATTAAGAAAACAGTTCACTCCTCATCTGCATCACTAACTCCGTTTAACTCCTCATCCTCCGTGTTGCTGCAAACATCTCCACCAACTCTGGAGGACGTTGAAGTGGCACGTGCTCCTCTGTCTGGTTGTCTTCAGATTCACCCTCAGCATCATTTTCAAATAGTCCAGACTGTCTAAATCCTGACCGGATGGTATCCATCCGACAACATCCTGAAACGTTGCATGATGCATCCTCCCATTTGCTGTGAAGCTGTGTTCTCTAGGTTTCCCACAAGTGAAGTAAGGAAGCCTTAAAACTCCGGTTAACTCAGAGTGGCTGGAGTTATATTGTATTATGAAATGTAAACGTTTACTTTTTCGCTGTTACGGTATAATTTTTTAATGAGCCACAAGTGTCAAGAGAGCCATCTAGTGACAAAATGATCGCATTACAAAATCGATCAACATCCTAAAACACATCCACAGAGAGCCCTTAAAGTGGTTTGTTAACAACAATAGCAAGATGATTGTTGACCCAAGAAAGGTGATGCAGGTATCTGTATACAATGTATATAGGATCAGTGGAAAGTCCGTCTGGGTGGCCAGTGATTTGGCTATTGTCATGCATACTACTAAACCACACCGTCCTGATTTGGGCGCTGAGAAACTGATAATGGACAATAAAATTTGGGAGTATGCAGAAAGACTGATACCAAATGTGAATAAAGTGATGCACAAATCTGGGATTTTAAAGTGACAAAAGAGTTAGTTATGCAAAAACCTCTGTAATCATATAATCTTTGTACATGACTTATTATGGCCCCAAATCAGGGTTGTGGATCAAATCATTAACATGTAAATCATAGAGAGACCCAGAGACGGACAGACGATAAATAAATTAGCATTTTCTAACAAAAGGGTTCCAGCAGACACAAGCTATTTGTATGTATTGTATATTTGTCTGGACATGGGCTATTGGAATTGTTACTACTTAAGAAATCAGGAAACACAATGAGGGGTTGTTTTATGGGCACAGAGACATGATAAAGTTACCTCTGTTTAACTAAAAGATAGATTTTGTCTGTACATTGGTCAGATCTCACTTGTTCAATGATATTCTTATGTTCAATAAATTGAATCTCAAAATTTTTGTCTGTATGTTTGTTCAACTGATTTTGTCACAGCATCAGGCTATACTGGCTGGACAGAATTTAATGAAACTTTGGCACTCATTAGGTATTTGCCTGAAGTTAAACCTGCGCTATAAATAAAATCAAAATGTTGAGTAGAAGTGAAGCTATGAGCAGCACTTTTTGGATGAATATAGCGCTTTTTCTTTCATGGTGGGGGTAGCTATGCACATCACTCAACAGAGCCAGTCAACATGATAATTAACCGCGAAGATACTCAGCCTTACAAAATTTTGTATCCTTTTTTTGTATTGGGGTAAGTATTAATAAGTTAGAGATTTCTGCCCTACAGAAAGACAGGCAGACATGTACGTGGGATTCAACATTAAATAATAATATCACTCATTACATTTAAGCTGATCAACTTATTTTTAGCTTTAATCTTTTAATTTTTTCTAAAAACTTTTTTCCCTATCAATATTAGAAATGAAAAGATGGTAACATCCTCAGCAAACAATCTGACCAACTAAACAGGTGGAGAGACCACTTTTGTGAACTACTCAACGGTACACCAGTATCCAACTCTCCTAACATCGAAGATGGTGTAGACCTAGAAATCAACTTAGGTCCTATTACAAAAGAGGAAGTTATCCAGGCAATTAAAAAAATAAAAAGGGGAAAAGCACCAGGACCAGACAACATCCCGCCTGAAGCCCTGAAGGCAGATCCTAGTGTGACCGCGGACATGATGATGCCACTATTACAGCATATATGGGACGAAGAAAGAGTCCCACCAAAGTGGAAGACAGGTTACATCATCAAACTGCCAAAGAAAGGAAACCTGAATGACTGCCAGAACTGGCGGGGTATAAAGCTTCCATCAATGCCAAGTAAAATCTTTACTAGATTACTCCTAGAGAGAATTAAAGCAGCAGTTGACACCAATTTGAGAAATGAATAAGCTGGCTTTAGAGCTGGGAGATCCTGTATTGATCAAATCACAACCCTTTGAATGATAATGAAATGGCAATCCCCGCTCTATATTAGCTTTGTTGATTTTAAGAAGGCCTTTGATATGGTAGACAGAACAGTCATGTGAAAAATCCTACGAAACTATGGCATCGCACAAAAGATTACCAATTTGATCAAGAGCCTATATGACAACACAACATGCAGAGTTATCCACAACTAGGACTTATACTCGGGTCTATACCATTTGCAATTAATACAGGAGTCCGACAAGGATGTCTATTATCACCTTTGATATTTCTGTTGGTGATTGACTGGGTGATGAAAACATCCGCAGTCAACCCGAGAGGAATACAATGGACCCTCACACATTTTCTTAAAGATCTGGACTTTGCAGATGATGTCTGCTTACTGTCACACTCTCACCATCATGCTGAAGCCAAATTGGAGTCACTCCACACAATCGCCAAATCAATGGGTCTAGAGATTAATGTTTCAAAAACCAAGACCCTACGAATAAATGCCACACAATCAATGCCCACCACCACTGATGATCAAATCCTGGATGATGTTGACCATTTTGTGTACCTCAGCAGTGTAATTAGTAAGACAGAGGTTCAGACGAAGACATCAAAGCCAGAATCTCCAAGGCTCAACACGCTTTTGTTATGCTCAAGCCTATATGGCAAAATCCAAATCTCAACAGGTAAACCAAATTACAGATCTTCAACACTAATGTCAAGACTATCCTGTTATATGGATCGGAGACTTGGCGCCAAACCAAGACCCTCACACAAAAGATGCAAGTCTTTACCAATACCTGTTTAAGACAGATCTTGCACATTAGATGGCCCGAGAAAATTACCAATCAAGAGCTTTGGAGAATAACAAAGCAAGAGCCCATTGCAACCACCATCCAATTCAGAGAACGGAAATGGATTGGCCACACCCTACGTAGAGACCCCACAGCATTCTACGCCATGCCTTAGATTGGAATCACCAAGGCAAACGCAAACAGGATAGACCAGTCAGAACATGGTGTCGCACACTCAACTACGAGTTGAAGAAAATCCAAATGTAATGGGGAGAGGCAAAGAAGGCTTCTCAAGACAGAAGCAAATGGAGACAAATAGTCAGGGCCCTATGTTATGCTCGAAATATAAAGGAATAACACACACAAGTGCTAACCCTGCCTGTTCCACTGATTTTAAATATTCAAAACCTTATGCATCAGTTGGCACAAAGTTAAACCACAAAGCACTCCTTTAACGAAAATAACAAGACGGATTATTAGACTCAGTGATTAAAGATTCAAGACTTTTATTTGTCACATACATGGTTGTACAAGTACAACAATAGTGAAATGCGATTGGGCAAACTTCAGACTGTGCAGATTATTTAAAAAATAAAAATATAGGAATAAAAGAATAAGTATGTACAATAACTATGAAATAAATTATATAAAAAATAAATTATTAAGAAAATGTGTGCTTGGTTATTGATGAGGTTGTGTATTTAATGCCCTTATTGCCTGATGGAAAAAGCTGCTGTTTAGTACCCTGAGTGACCAGAGTCTCATGCTGGATCAAATCCTGATTCTGTTTTTCAGATGAAGCAGAAACTAGAGGAAAACGGCATGTTGCAGAACAGTACAGTGACTTGGCGGAAGCAGCCAGATGGAAACATCTTCTACAGGACAAACAAGGATAATTTGTAATGTGTAAATTATCCATGCTCATATTTTCAGACTTGGATGAAGCTTAAACTCAAAAGAATGTAGAGAATTTTCAAGAGACTGAAAAGGTTGAATGTTAAATGTTTAGTTACAGCTCTGTACAGTGGATAAATCTACATACACCTGTTAAAATGAGAAATAAGTTCAGAGAGGGAAATGGGAAATATCTAATAGAAAAAAACTTATTTTATTCTTTCTTTAACATTATGTGACCTAATCCATTTTCATGGTATTTTTTCATCTTTTATTTTTAAGCTCATGTCTCAGTATTTATATCTTTTTTACATCAAGTTATCAATATGTTCCATCATTTGATATCATACTACTTGAACTGGTTTCGTATTTACATTTATATCAATAAAAGTCAATATTGCATCTTATGAAATCTCTATTTACCAGTTTCTGAACAAACATGTTTTGAAGTTCTGTTTACTTTTTATATGTATGTAGAAAAGATCATCTGAAATCTGTCTACAGCACAACCATGATTCAGGAGAGTCTGTAATTTAGTAATTTGAAGAAATGTACGCATAGTGTCCGCTAAAAATAAATAATTTCATAATCAAAGTAAATGAGTAATGTGGTTTATTGGAAACAGAAAATACACTAGAATCTATATTGCAATATATACAGTGATGTTCCCAGTGTTGAATTAATATCCAGCAATGTTTGTATGAGTCCAGGTTGACTCAAATAAAGTCTGAAAGTGTTAAATCAAC
>JAOVVB010000049.1:25108488-25128106 GCA_028570985.1 Heterobranchus longifilis
GACTCTTGTATGAAGGAACGTAGGCCGTGTCTGTAGATGCTGCTGGAAGCAACAAGAAGCCTGTATATGGGTCTGTCTTGCAGAGTGCCATTGCTTGCTTGTAGTTTATTTTCTGCTTTGTTACTGGATCCACTATGTCCTTGATGTAGTTTGTGTCGTCCTGAAGCTCTCTCATCATTGTATTGTCGATCATTTTGCCTTTGACTGCATCTGCAATGTTTATACGGCCTGCTTGGTTGGGGTTGACAAGGCCACCAGTCAGGTACTGCATCTCCATGTATCGCATGGCTGTATCTTTAGGCACCCATCCCTTCTGGACCGCCTCTCCAACTGACAGACGTTCTTTGGTTACAGGGTCTTCAACCCCAGTGAAGGCCTTCTGGGCATTGAGCAACCGCTGCAGCTGGGTGGACTCGATCAAGCTTCGATCTGACGCTTTGTGGACTGAGTATCTTTCTCTGTTGTTAACATCCACAATACCCCCTGTGGCAGCTTGTGCTTCCAGCAACCTTTGAGCTGTTGTTTGGTCAATCATCTTTCGGGCCAGGGCTGAGCGAACTGAAAGGCCTGAATCGCTATCTTTGTCATAGATCCCACAGATAGGGAGCTGCTCATCATGGGAATTGATGACAGTTTTTGTATATGAGGGAGGTTTCTGTGAAGTTCTTTGGCTAGTAATGGATGTAATTGTAGATGGCTTCTTCTTTTCTCCAGCCACGAGAAGGGCAAACTCTGAGATGGGTAGCCTTCCATCCTTGTATTGCTGCAACTGATACTGAGTCAGTTTGCCATCTCTGAGAGCACTTTTGATGGAATATTGCTTGCCGCTCTTGCGATCTTGCAAAACAGACATCTCCCCTTCAGGCCCCACTGTAGTGATCTCCTCCCAATCACACTCCAGCTCCTCCAAATTCATGTACTGGGTGCGATCAATCAGCCCTTGAATGTAAGCATCATATGGTGACATGTCTTTACCAGTTTCAGGGTCCAGGATGCTAATTCTGGTAGAGACGTTTTTCTCTTGCGTACGTGTTTCTGAAACACTTTCCTCTTTTTTCAAGCTGTTCCTGAGCTCTGCAATGGTGCTTTCCCTCTTGTAAATCCTATCCTTCTCATCCAGAATTTCTCTCTCCAAGCGCTGAGAATCAGACTCCATCTTTATGCTCTTTTGCCTGTTCATTTGGGATCTTTCACTCATTAGCCTGGACTGCTGCTGGAATGAGATGCTGATTTCTTTCTGATCACCCTCCAGAGCTTTCATTTGTCGTAGGAGATCCTGTTTTTCTTTTAGAAGGGAATCCCTCTGATATACAAGATTAGTTTCCTCTTGAGAAGTTGTTGTTCTTCTGCTATGCAGTCGCTCCTGTTTGTCCTTAAGACGACGGATTTCATCTTCCACATCCAATCTGGCATTTCTCTGCTGGAGCACCTGCTCTCTAAGGCGAGAGAGCTGAGTCTCTACTGCTGGGTCTTTTTCAACCCTGACCACCTCTTTGTAGACTGTTTTTTCAAAGGATTTTTCCTTTTGCAGGATGTCTATCTGGATTTTCAAATTCCTAATGTCTCGCTCCAGTCGTGTGACATCATTGCTCTCTTTGTCAAAGTCTGTTCTCAGACCACTTATCATTTTTTCCAGTTTCGGCTCTCTCTCTACTTTCAGAACTTCCTCCATAACAATATTTTCCTGAACTGGTGGTGGTGCATTCTCTAGTTCATTGATCCGGTACCTAATTTGGGACAACTCTGTCTCCACTTGTATCTTTTTCTGCCTCTCATCACTTTCCCTAATAGTCCTCTCTCTATCCTCTATCAGACCTCTTAGTCTCTGCACTTCCTGATCTGCCTTCCTACGATTGTTTACTTCATCATCCAGAGTCCTTCCTAGCCTCTCAAGTTCTATAAGCTGCCTTGGATCTTTCTCCAATCTCAACACTTCTTGTACTACCAGCTTCTCCTCTGGTCTTTGTCTCTCCAGCAGTATGTATTTGTTCTGAAGATCGAATACCATTTCTTCTATTGTCCTGCGTGTTTGTGCTTCATCCCGTACTTCCTTCCTTAGACGGTCTGCTTCCTTCTCCAAAAGTGGGTCATTGATATGCTTGACTACATCTTTAGTGACCACCCTAGTCTCTACCTTTGTCTTCTCTGCCCTCAGGTCATCCCGTTCTCTCCTAAGACGGGTCAAATCATCTTCTAAGGAACTGTAAGTTCTTTGCAGGGAATAGACTTGGTCCGAGAGCTTTTGAATCTCTCTCACATTCTCTGGACTGCGTTCCTCTTTCACCACCTCTTGAACCACTTCCTTATACTCGATTGTTGGTTTCTGAGAGCGGACTGATTGCAAATCAACTCTGACCAAATTCACCTTTCTTTCATATTCAGAACTCTGCCTGGAAGCATCCTGGAGTTCTCTCCTCAGTCGTACTATCTCTGCTTCAGTCTCTGGGGAAATCCTGTAAATCTCGTTGACAATCTCCTTGATGTCTACCTTTTGTTTGAGCTTCTCAATTTGGGTATACCGTGCCTGAAGATCACTCATTTCATTAAGAAGCAGTTTATTCTGGTGTCTTTCTTCATCTATGCTAGATCGAAGCCTGGTAGCCTCACTAATAAGTGCAGGGTCTTTTTCAATGGTCTTCACTTCTTTGGTGACATACTTGGGCTCCAAGGTAGGGATAAGTCTCTCAAGAGTGGTAATTTGACTCTTTGTCTGGACTATTAGATTGTTTAAAGACCGGGCCCTTTCACCCTCATCTTCAATGTCCATCTTAAATGACATAACAGCCTTGAGCATCTCAGGATCTTTCTCTACTCTAACAACCTCCTTCTGTACTACTCTTTCTTTAATAGTGGGCCTCTTTTGCTCCAGAAGTATCATCTCTGTTTTCAATTGACCTCCTTGACTATGTTTAACCTGGACCTCATCCATCATTCTGTTTATTTCATCCCTAAGTCTTTTAGCCTCCACATCCAACTGAGGGTCTCTCTCATATTCAGTCACCTCTCTAGTGACCAGTTTTGGTTTAGCCCCTTTAAGTTCTGTTTCCATACTAGAAATCCTTCTGGTGAGCACCTCAATCTCACTTTGCGTTGAAGTTCTTCGCAAGGCCTCCTCGTGGATCTTTTTCTGAAAGTCAAGTAAATCTGTCTCAAGCTTCGGATCGCGGTAGTATTGTACAACCTCCTTCTCTTCCACACGTTCGACTCCTTTCCTGCTCTTGAGCGACATCATTCTATCTTTAAACATTCTAAGCTCGGATTCAACAGTGGTACGTCTTATAATTTCGTCGTCAAGTTTCTTTTGTAAGTCATCAAACTCTACCATACTTTTTTGTTGTAGTTGCTGCTGCTGCTGTATGACGGCTACTTTCTCCTCCTTCTGCAGAATGAAAACAAGAGAAAACATCCAACCATTATTTTATGATAATGGCCCAAATGTATGTATGTATGTATGTATTTATGCCTATACGCTGTTTTGCAAATTCACTTGACAATTCTGTTCTTGCACGAACTATTTAGAAATGAACAGAAAATTCACAGAGAAACTTGTGTCAAATATTTTGACTGGTGCATCCAAACTTTTGACTGGTACTGTATGTGCGTATACATTATGTGTTTATTAATTTATTAATGTATTTATTGATTAGACAGCAGGGCAATATATATAATATCATCGAAAAGTTTTTTTATTTCGACAATTCAATTCAAAAAGTGAAACTCATATACAGTAGATTCACTACACACAGACTGATATATTTCAAGTGTTTATTTCTTTTAATTTTGATGATTATGACTTATCGCTAATGAAAATCTAGAATTATCTAAATATCTTAAACTTAAGCCGGTCTTAAAAAATGTAATTAAATTAAAAGGCGAAAGTGATGTCACGGTGTTCCCCATCGGCAGGTGTGGGCCAAAGTTCTCTCTCTCCCCCATGGAGTTTTACATACAGTTTTACGTTTAATTTTGTAGCTGAGAAAATTTAGATTTCTAATATTATGGCATATTTTAATACAAAATAATAGTCAAGAATAAAAGTATTGATATATTTTTCCAGAGTAAAACTTCTAACGCTGCCTAATTTATCATGGCAGACATTAACCCTTCGAAATAATTGCAGTTTATGATTTTAATCAGTTTAAGTCCTTTAAGTAACTAGTCAAAGTTGCGTAGTGGCATAGTGTTAAGTATTGTCGCCTTGCACCTCCAGGGTTCGATTCCCTCCTCTGGGTCTGTGTGCATGGAGTTTGTGAAAAGACTTTTTGTAAAAATTTATATTTGTGTCTTTCTTAAAACTTTTGCCCACGGCTGTAGTTGCTATGGACAAAAAGACTTGGACAGTACAGATGCCATTCAGAACAATTTAAAAACGATTACTAAGGAGATAAAGTCTCATTCAAGATAACATAATGTTATCAGATGTGATTTCTTGCTGAAAGTTCTTTCGTGATTGTTTTTGTACTTTGGTTTTTGGCAGGCAGTTGTTCTCTTCTCTATATTACAAATATGTACCGACCTACTTTCATCCATGCTATGACCGTCAATTAGTGTAGTAAACGGTTATAAGAGGACCTGTGACGTGGACTCACCTCTCATGGACTGCCTCCTGCCCAATCAGATTACTTGGTCGGTACTAAGTGTTGTACATATATGATTATAAAACATACACAGTACCCCTTCTTTCTCTCTTATTTGAGTTTTTCTCTCTCTCTCTCTCTCTCTCTCACACACACACACACACACACACACACACACACACACACACACATATATTAATGGAAAGACTGTTTTATCAGGAAATTAACAAGGAACATCGTTAATGACACTGGCATGAGTGCATACTAACGGAATCACTGCTATAAAGGAAAAATAAAATAAACTAACCTGCACTTTACCTTTAAAAAGAATTGTGACAGTGCAGTGTTTCCATTAGAGAGAGAGAGAGAGAGTGTGTGTGTGTGTGTGTGTAAGAAGGGGCATGGTGTCCAATAACAAAGTGCAGGCTGATACAGAGAGGGAGAGAGAAAATGGATCTTTAACGTCTCTGATGAGACTTTCTTTTGCTTTACACGCGCACACACACGTGTGTTATAATAAAAAGTACACGTGCACTGTACACACACGCATACAAACACAAAATAAAAGATGTTTTACGTGCACACACTTGGTCACAGTGTTATAGTGAACAGTACACGCGTGCACGGATGTTGATTATACCAGTAAGAGACGCGCACTAAGACAGAGCAGGGGAGATGATTACCTACAATTCCGCAGCGCAAGAGAGAGAAAAATCATTGGCTCAGTTGTGATCACGTGACGCTTGGCGTCAAAACAAGAACCGCATGTGTAATACATGATACTCGGTACTCGTAAACCAAGACTTGTAAATTTTCAAAATTTAGTACAAGTCTTTGCTCGTCTTGCGGAACACTCGCATACCGTGTTACAGGGGTTCCAATCAGAAGTGTCGTCCCTCCTCAAAAACAATCATAACACCTCTAGTGCTCATAACTGTCTGGTGCTAATTGTCATTTGATGACTTAATACTAGTTCCTCCAGTTGCACAAGGATATGTGTTGCCACTAATTAAAAAAATAAACAAATCATAATCTGTTCATAGTAATTTGTTTGTGGGACTGTTATATAAAAGCAATATCGCACTGTGCTGTTGCACCGAATATCAGCACTCTGCCCACAATCATAGTCCAGAACAATAGCATTCCCTTTCATAATATTGCTTAGTTATTCTACAGCTGAGTCATCAATATGTACAGAATGTTTACAGAATAGTTGCCGTGTACAGCTGCCGGAAGCCACTCCTCAGCAAGATCTGTCAGTGAACTTGTCTTTCAACATTTTTACTGCATGGGTGGAGAGAGAGAGAAAGAGAGAACATTCCCTCGTCTTTTTGGCAGCATTGTTTTTGTTTTATGATTTATTTATTTTTTGTAATGAACTGAATATTGATATAATTGCGATGATGAATGTGGAGCCTGTCTAAAGGTTTTGTGTGTATAATGGTAGTGGGACAGAGTAGACAGAAGATTGAATAGAACCAGACCTACCACCTCGCGACATTTATCTTTGGAATCATGTTAAGTCAGTAGTCTATCAGAATCGGCTCAGAACCGTCACTGCACAGTTCTGTTAGTATCACATATCAGTATCAGTCCTGATAAATAAAGAAATGTTCATTCTTCTCATGTTCATTAGAGAAACAAGTGCTGCAAAGTCAGAAGTTAGAAGAATTTAATGTAATGTATTATTTTAAATTATAATTATTTTTGCCTATTGATCCGATCCAGACCTTTGGGCCACCTTATAGAAAGAGCACAAATATTCTAAAGGATAATTACTCAAGAGGACACCCTCTCCCTTTTTTGTTCACTAAATATTTTATTAACACTATAAGAATCTGTCTTTTTTTTTTTTGGAGAATAAAATAGTGCATCAATTGCAGTATGATTTATTAAATGCATCTTGCAGTTCTATACTGTAGTCTTCCTGGGATTTTGAGAACATATTTACAACACTTTAGCAAACGCCCTTACATAAAAAAAACTTTTACTTTGGTGAGATTATGTGACGACTGTTTTTAACAGGATGTATGCTGGTCAGCTGTCGCTCTATAAATGAATCTGTGTTTACATGAAATGATTTAAAATTTATAAATAGCTGGTTTACTGGATGGAAATTAGGATTTAAATGTTTTTGTCTTCACATGGGAACCTGCATCAAATGTTGACAGTTGTATTGTAATGTCATTTTTATTTATTGAATTATTTTTCCTTAATTTTTTTCCTCTCAGGATGTGATTCTTATGGTGAAGCGAGCCACCGGGACGTTTTCTCTGGTCGCATGGTACCTAGCGTGTTCAGTTCTTCTTATTTACTCTATTTGTCTTGAGAGCTGTGATTTTATTTGCTGTAAGTACTAATATCATTTCATTTCTTCACAGTCTTTTTATGTTATTTGTGATATGGCTCCTGCGCCGATACAACTCCTTGGCTCAGGTAGTGTGCTCATGTCATTTCAACAGTACACTCCTAGACATCTAATGCTGTTAGTAAATCTCCCTTCACTGAGGCAGACTTCTTTAGGGCCTACGCCTTGCAGACATGAAATACGAGGGGCATTCAGGTCAAAAGTTCCGAACACAGTTACAAGAGAAGAAAAAACAACCTTTATTTCTATATATAATCCCCCTCTACACTAATGTACTTATCCCAGAGTTTCACTAGAGCTTGGATATGATTATGGTTGAAAGTTTTCCTAATACGCTGGAGCTGCAATGCTGTTACTACTTACTTCTCGTCACTGCTGAAATGCTATTCCACCAGGAACTCTGGTAGAGCTTTAATAGAGCTTTCTGTCCTGGCCAAGTGATTTTCACAAATTTGGCCCATTATAGGAGTTCCTGGGAGTCCAGCGTGTAAGACACAAAGCAGACATTCTGATCATGGCTCTGGCCTACTGAGAAAACTTTCTACCTTGATGGTATCCAGGCACTACTGAACAACTTGGAACAAGACACATTTGGTGGCAGCCCAACCAGTTTTTAGATGAGCTAAAGTATATAAATATATAGTTTTTAGTAAAATAATGTAAACAGCAGGTAGTATTTTGCGCATGTCCCTCGCTTGCAGTATCTTCATCAGGTTGGTGAACTAGTGCCACCTCCAAACTGCTGCATTATTCTTCTTCTGTCAGTCTCCTGTTCAGAAAGGGAAACACATATTCAGTTGGATGTGGTGATTGATTTGGTCAGCCGAAAACCTTTCACGTTTCCCCTTGATGCAATCCGTTGTTTTGGTTGCAGTTTGTTGCGGCATTAACTTGCTCCATGATGAAGTTCCTCTTAGTTCGATTCAATTCATGGCACTTGGATTGTCATGTTGGTTAACATTAAATGCAGTCTCCACAGGTGAAACTAATGGTTTAGCTCAAGGTTAGACATTCAGAACTCTTCATTAATCCATCAAGGTATACATGAGCAACAAGAAACACCCATCAGTCCATATTTTTGATCAGTTGAAAGGTTTGTATCATCAAAATGTAAATATCAGGTAACGAAAGCGCAAATTTTAATATGATTGCATGTTCTCCCCATGGTTGGTGAGTTTCAGTCCAAAGACATGTGGATTAGGCTAATTGGCATTTCCTGCTTGCCTGTTATGTGTGTGTGCATGTTCTTGCGTGTACGTGTGTGCCCTGTAATGGATTTGCATCCTGTATCGACACCTTCAGGATAAATAAAATATCTATCTATCTATCTATCAAAAAATAACAAAAATGGTCTTCCTGTTCCAATACTTTTGGAGGTTACTGTGCATAAAAATATAATTTTAAATATACTATAAGTCATGGTAATTTTATGAAAGTTTGTGTAATACTAAGTTGTTCTTGAATAAACGATAGAAACATTGAGATATTGTCTGTCCTCTCCAGTCATAGTTATGTCCTGTTCTGTTCTTTATCCTAGAAAATGATTGCCTGTTTATCAGTTGCAGCATTCTTTGACAGTGTTGCATATGTCATGGTGAGTCACACGAATTAATTAATAGATGTGAGATCAAATGTTTTGAGATTTTTAGAATGTTTTTAATTTTTCTCCTCCCCTCTGTTGTTGCGTAAGTTACTGATGTACCTGCACGAAGTCTGTGTTTAAGCGATGTTTAAGCAATTAAAACGGGTGTAATTAGAATGGATGAAGTACATACCAAAATTATTGCAAACCAAAGAATTGCACGTAGATTTTAACACATTTCTTTGACTTAATCTTGCATGCATGTTAACATGTTCTCTTTCATTTACATTTTATGTTAAACGTTTCCTTTTTCTCTATGTACAGGGAGAGTCCCACCCGGAAGGCTCTCTGTGTGATTTCCAAGCCTGGTGGTTGACATATTTTGGTGAGTTTGGGTATATGGTCAGTAGTTGTTGTTGTTGTTTGATCTTTTATTCCTAAGAGGTCTACATCTTGTGTATATATGTGTTTGTTTATATATGTGTTTATGTATATGTGTTTAAGACTTGTCTGACTGCATTGCTATGGGTGGGTGCGAATAGAGAGTGTGTTATGGTTCTGTGTTACAGATTGGAATGCTCTGGTATGGGTATGCCTCATCACTCTGAATCTTTACCTGAACTTGGTCAGGGAGGTCAGAACCGAACATTTTGAGATGTGAGCCACATTTGCACAGGATTGCACATCTTTACACGCACATGCTCTTAGCTCTATATGGCAATGATTTAATTTGTCTTTCAGACTGTACCATATTGTAGCATGGGGAATCCCTCTTCTTATGTCCATTCTCCCCTTGGTGAAAGGATACTATGGTCCAGCTGGAGCCTGGTGGTGAGTTATTAATGACCAAGGCAGTTGTAGGTGTTTTAAGCCCTCAAACAAGAACCATGACCTTTAATTGGTCAGCTAAATGTCTGCTTTGTATTTTCGCTGTTAATTTTGTATTCTCTACGTGTAAATCTGAACTGGATTCCTATAACTGCAATACACCATCTTTTCTTATTCTGTGTCCCACATCTTTTTTTTTTTTCTTTTTTCTGTGTACAAAATACAAAAAAATTCCCAACATATCATCTGTTTATATATCCTTCCCTGATTTAGCTGGATCACTGATGACCATGTGGCCTGGAGATTTGGCATGTAAGTGACACTGACTATTGGTTCAGAATGTCCGCGAGACATGTTTTCTGTGTTTGTGTGTTTTCATGTGTCTTTCTTTGTCTCTTGAGGGAATATCATTTTGTGTCAGCTTGCTGAGGTTGCACAAGTTACATCATCCACTACTGGGTTGACGGGAGACACGTAGCTCAATCGGTTGCAATTTCAGGAATTCTCTGTTACTCCTGTGCTTATCTTTCTGTTTTACCTTTTTCTTGGTGAAATGTTGTCCGACAGAAACCTGCCACATGCATTTATCACTGCATGCCAGATATGATCTCGGTGACAGGGCAAGTAAACACACTTGGACACTCTTACCTAACATGGCATGAGTAAGCTCAGCTAGTTTTTCAAGTTTTCACAGGAAGAGGAACTTTGGTTGACATTTACAAATACCCAACTAGAGAACACTTGTTTTGCCTGACCAAAAGTGAAAGTTGAAAAAAAAAGGGTGTTATAATTAAAAAATCCTCTTGGAAGGATTGGATCTGTGGGCACTGTAGGTTAGAGAGGGTATTTGAGGATTGGTTGAATGAGGGCAGCTCGTTGTTCAACCACCAGTGATCACTGTCTGTTTTTTGGTGCCATAAGCAATGGTCTAAATAAGCTGGGGGTCAAAATTCAGAAGGTTGTAGAAATGAGATAAGTGTCTGGATGAATACCTGTGTAATTGTACTGTATGTCAGGGGTAGTTGAGTAGTTAAGACACTGGACTACAGATCAGGTCATGGGTTCAAACCCCAGCAGCACCAAGCTACAGTACCACTGTTGGGCCCATGAGCAAGGCCCTTAACCCTCAGTTGCTTAGGTGTATAGTGAGATAAATATATCTAGTCGCTCTGGATAAGGGAGTCTGACGAATGCTGGAAATGAAAATGTGTAGCACGTTTTGTCAGATACAGTCTGATCTCCCTGATATTACATAGAATCTACAAGTTTCAAATATTGCCACAGTGTGTTCTCTGAAGGCAAACTGATCATGAAGTTATGGCAGACCATAATAGTGATTACAACATTGATCTGATCCTGACCAAAAAGTTAATGTTATGTAAAAAGGTAACTCAGGATTTCATTAGGCTGACTTTTGTGTGTCATTTCTTTACAGCCAGGTTTGGACAGCATTTTCTCTTATTGATTGAAATCATTAAAAAACTGCATTTTGTATTTTCTCAGGTTATCTTTGTGTAATATTAAAATATGTTTGATCACTTAAGTGTGATAAATGTGCAAAAAAATTATTAGGAAAGGGAAAACACTTTTTCACGGGCCAGCATGCCATCCCTCTTTATCATGGAGCCCGGCTACTTTTGCTAGCTTTAAATTTTGCACCCTGCCTTTGTCAGCCTTTGTGTGTGCACATTGGTATGTGCAAGGACTTTTTTGTTGCTCTAAAGTTTTTTTATTCTCTTCTTTATTTTCTGCAGATGGTACATTCCGCTCTTCACCCTCATCTTCCTCATGATGTGCTGTTACATACGAATCATTTGTGTGGCCAATAAGAGGGTGAGTTATAGTCAAAATCAAACACATTTCAAACACACCAAATGAAACAGACGTGAACCAGCAGCTGAGGTGAAGCTCGTATCATCTCGGTTGCTTCTTTGAGGCATTCCAAGGTGTCGCAGTGCTGTGAGATACAGCCCCACCACGGTTGTCAAACATGTTGTCACACTGATTGCTGTGGGCTGATCATCCAGAGGGCGGAATTCTAGTACGTTCTGCTTAATCCTGATCTCCAGATGAATGCCTACACACCCACGCATGACCTTAAACGCAATATGTTATATAATCTCATTGTAGAGGGTGTAACTTCAGCATCAACGACTAGACATGATACATTGGACTTTTGAAGTTACTTTAGAATCTCATATAAATTAATTTATTTTTATTCATAGATGCAGTCCTGGTTTGGCACCTTTAACCCAGAGAGGGAGCGAAGAAAGGTGTGTCTGTGTTGTAAATCTAAAATAGTAACATGATTTTATTATTGCATAAATAACATTGTTTTTTTTTTTTTTCAATGGGTTATTTCTGAAGTGGTAGCAACAGTGACTGATCCTATGCAAGTGCTAGCAAGTGACTAAGCGACAGACAACTGGTGGTGATTTCACTGCCACAAGTACCATTTGACATAAGATTTGCTCTTTTCTTTTCAAATTAGATACAGTATTACAAAGTCAAACAATTGGCTTAAATGATTGATTGAAGCAATGCTGTGGTTTGTGCAGTCTAATATTTCTAACTGCAAGAAGACAAGATTAAATCATCTTATCCTATCATATACGGCATGGGTTATACTGTATCTTTTGATTGACCTGACTTTCTAACCAAAATTTTTTTTTTAAATGTACAGTGCATGTCCATATGCACCAATAATATGAGATTATGTTACATCACATGAGATGATAATCACAAGAGAGAAACTGCAAGTGCCACAAATGCCTTTCTGTTTACTAGAATAAATGTTGCATGGTAAATCTTTGCCTCATTTTGCTTTTGTTTCCTTTAGATGTCTCTAGTTGAGGAAATCCGACCTCTGAAATGGTATCCCTCAGTTTATCTGCTGGTCTCCATCTTCCCACTCTTAAATCGGTAATCTCGCATAAACTCATGCATTGATAACAGATAATATGCTTGATATTGCATTATTAATGGTCGTGCTGCATATCTGGCATATCTGTAGACTTCATAATGCTGTGTATCCCGAGGAGCCCGTGTTCTCCCTCACGCTCCTACATGTGCTCAGTGCTCCTCTGCATGGCCTGGCGAATGCATTTGTGTTTAGCAAAGACACCTGGAGTCAGCTCAGCAATACTGGATTCAAAGTAAGGAAAAAAAAAAAAAACCCACACACACACACAAGTACACCAAATGTGCTGGCACACATTTATTCTTATTATGTGTAATGTGTTCCAGCTGGCCCTTCAGTCTCGACTGTGTGACAGCACCAGGATCGGCGAGTATCACCCAGCTAACGTGAGATATACAGTAGCGCTTGAGTCGGAGTCGGACGATGATGATAACAATGTCCTCTTCTACAGTCCTGACATGAGCTTGAAGGACAGAGGACCTTGATTGATTGTGTGCGTGTGATTGTGTATGATGGCACATTAGAGTTCACAAAAGTTCCATTGATGAATGTGCTGCTTTGACATTTCTCATATTGTTGTGTTGAAAAAAAAATAACAGAAAAAAGTGCTTTTACAATCAGAAAGTCCCCCTTTTCAATCTAAGAATATACTGAAATAGGAAGCATCCATTTTGTTAAAGCGCTCCAATGTAATATCTTCAGTATTGATAGCTTTAGTTGCTTGAGAGTTGCTTTGCTTTGAGAAGTGTTTTGTAAAGAGTTTTTAAAAAAGTATTATCTTCAGCTGTACAGTTTGTGTACTTGGATGTCTGTTTTGATGTTGATTTGTCCATGCTGTATTATTATTTATGAAAATGTACAGAGTGTCTGCTATATTTTTGTACTGTTTTCAAATAATTTAAATTAAAAATGTCAATACTTGCTGAAGTTTATATTGTAAAGTTTTTGTTCCTTTTTTGGGATGATCTCACTTCACAATATCTTGAGGTGAATTGAGGTAATGAGAGTTGTGTTCATGTGCACAGGGTGGATTCTGGACTCGGTTGTGGCACGGATCCTGGACTTGTCTTACGGCCTCTGTGGAGTCATTTGTTTTGACTTGGCTTTCTCTATAAAACAGGCCATATACAGTACCTGTCAAAAGTTTGAACACAAGTTTGGATTTATTTTCTACATTCTAGAACAATACTGGAGATTTCAAAACTATGAAATAACACATGGCATATGGTATTTAATTAACAACAACCATAGTCAGTTGTTATTTTAAGACACGAAGGTCAGCTGTTCTGGAATAGGACTTGGGACAGTATTGTCAAGTGCATTTGCAAAACCTGTCAAGAGGGATATTGAAGCTGGATGAAACTGGCTCTCGTGAAAGAAATTTAAGACCAGAAAGTACCTCTGCTTCATTTGGAGTTTTCAATCTCAAAAATAACCAGTATGTAGAATTGAGTTGTTATAAATGCTTTACAGAATTAAGATTTTGGATGCCTTCAGCATTGTTTTACAATGTAGAAAGTGTGTCCAAACTTTTCACTGGTAGTGTACATAAAATGATGTTTCAAAATTGCCGTGTGTACAGTAGTTCATGAATTAGTGTGTAACATCCTACAACTGGCTGAGACCCATCCACAGTGTTTCCTTGGTTTGTACTCATTTTGTATTCATAAGCTCCACGTGGTTACTGAAGCTAAATGATTTTTAATGTACACACTAGGATCATGGTTTGGCTCCTGTACATTGCACCAGGTGTGAATGTGTGTGCATGGTGTTCTTTGTTGGACTGGCATCCCATCCAGGATTGATGGGACGGGATAATGAAGATTAGGAGTGAACAAATGGGAATCGGATCAATCTGATTATGAATAACTCATTCTCCTAAAGACCCTAAAAGACAATAAAACAAATACTATATAGATATAGACTGTATAGTGAATACTGTATAGATATAGACAATAAGCTAGTCAGCTTAACTTCTCGATGCTGAGAACCTGTAGGTCTCATTCTCCCTCATCTTCTTGGTCTCTTAAACCTGATTTTCCAGACCAGCCTTCCCTTAAAAACGTCTAATGTATCCTTCTTTGATCTTCTCTTGACTTGTTCTGCGTCTTGAACTCTTCGTCTGCTTTGTCTGTTAAATCCGCACACTCTTTCTTCTCGACACATTTCCCTCTCAGTGCTGCTTGCATCTAATTTGCATCTAAGAGTTCTGTCTAAGAGGTGATCTCATCTAAGAGGATCACTGCCACCTATCTCTCTCTCTCCACAGCTTTCCGCTCCTGTAGAGCTGACTTTCCAGTTTGGTCTTCCGCAGAATCAACATTAAATGCTTCCTTCTTTGATAAGTGAATCTGCGACCTTAAGGACTCTTAACATTGCTTTGTTCTCTCCCTAGCTCTCGGAGCTGTGCCTTCATGTCTAGCCTCTCCTGCATAGATTTCTTGCATGAGAGCAGTGCATGCTTAACAGTCTCACTTTTATGGCTTCCTCACAGAGTCCTGTTCAGGTGTGTTCAGTCAAGCAGAATATTTAAGATGCCACCTTAGATGAGTGTGTTATGGGGAATGTCAGAGTGAGATGGTATTTCCGTGAATACACACCCCTGACCTGACCTAGTGATATTCAAAGACATTGCAGAGCTGCCATCTTGTGGACAAGTTCTGCATTTAATTTGAGTGTTTATTATATAAGAATATATATATTATCGAAACGACATATTTTACACTGACAATCACAGTGTAGCTTATTTGGTTATTTAATTTATGAAACCCTTTAGACCGCTGATTTAGAAAGTGAGGTAGTTGAAAGGAGGACTCTCCTGATTGGCTGCGTTGCATCTCTCCTCGCTGATTGGCTGCTTTGCGGGGGGGGGGGTCAATCGTGACGTAGATCACTCCCATGACAAGCCCGTCTGCAACACGGAAGCGAGCCAAACCACAGAGAATCAAAAACAAGCCACACGGACACTTAGCCTGCTTTTATATTGTTTATTATATATATATTTACTTTTAATTTTGAGTGGTGAACAGTCGCACCAGTAAATTTTCCGTAATGGTATGACTTCTGATAAAAGGTAGGCCTCTTTTCCACCCTGTATTTCATTAAATAATAATTTTTTAATAAACATGTCGATACTATATAACATAGTGACCAGTCTTTTTTTTTTTTTTTAACAAGACCTAGATCCATTTCATAGTCAGACAGATACAGTAAATATATAGTAATGTGTATAAATAGGATAAGTAGTTATAATGTGTAGTTTATTAATCATTTATAATAAAATAAACAAATAATATTAAACAATACAATATAATAATAATAATAATAATAATAAAATATTGTAATATAATAAATAATAATAAAATCCCCTCATTGGATCCTTGAAGTGGACACAAATTGAAGAAAACACAAATTGTTAAGTCTGAGGGAATCTGCAGAACACAATAACCTATAATAATTCAAACAAACGCTGGTGTTCCTGCACCCGTTATACATCATCAATCTTATGTGACGTCATTTGTGATTGTGTTTGTGTGATCTGTTCTGATAGCCGGTGCCTACGTGGTGCGGAAGATCCGTTCCGCTGTCGGAGGGGATGAGCAAAAAGACCAGCCCGTCCTCACACCATGTAGCCTGGCACAAGGTGTGTCCTTCTCCAGTCTCAAGTTGTTGTGCTCCTGCTGTTTATAGTATCCTGTGAGCGTGTCACGTGACGTGACAATGACTCATGACAATTGGATGTATTGTGTGTGCGAAGAGTCTACAACTGAATCCTTTTCAGCAAAATGCAATTTTACTTACAAAAGATCGTCTAAATGACGGAGTCGTCTCTCCCACTCATTATGGTCATAAGTTAACACATCTTAACACATATTAAATTTTTTAAGATTTAAAAAAGGTTTAATTATTAATTAATTAATTAATTAAATCAATATAAAAATAACTTAAATACAATACATTTAACTGGCTAACACGTATCTGACTAACGTATCTAATTACCCGCTGTAATTATTATATCTAATAATAATTCAAACTTAGCAAATAATTCACACGGGATGAAAATGTGTAAATTCTCACCTGTAAGATTAAAATGTTTAACCTCATTAAACGCCTCAATAGTCTCAAAACTTAACAGTGAGCACGTGGGCTGAGCGGCTACTGTTGCGCCGCTCGGAATCTTCTGTGCTCGGTACAGAATCGTTTACATCTGAGGCTGATCATCTGATCACCGGTCACGGCCAGTCAAACTAAAAAGCAGCCAATTTTGGTCACACGCCAATCGACCGGTCTATCTCTATTAGAAACGTAAAGTCAGTATGGCGATACGTGAATTGCCACACAATTTATCGCGATTTATAACTGAATCGTCCCCGCCTCCCCTTGCTAATATTCTAATACATACACACATGCACCATATTATTTTTAGTGCATTTTTTGTTGTATATGTTACTCATATCTGCATTATTATGTACAGAATTATTCAGTAATTCCAAACAAAACTAAAACTACATGACAAAATAACATTACAGAAGAATATTTGTATGCCTTTAAAGAAAGCAAAATATTTCATAACATACCGGTTTGTAATAGTGTAGATGGCAGTAGTGTAAATAAAAAAGTACTATAATTGATATTACATGTTTTATTTAAAAATACAAGATTAGAGGGAAATTGATGACTACCATATACATATCCTATATCATCCATTATTGTTATTTTACCAGCAGAATATGGTATTGGTTAAGGGGACAAGCCAGTAGGCATAGATTAGGGATATTTTTCAGTTTAATTGTGATCTTTGCAATGTGATTTTTCCCGATATTTTACTTTGGTCTATAACAGTGAAACACCCCCTTTCTAATATGTCTGTGTGTTTGTGTCTCAGCCTGTGAATTTCAGTTAGTATTGTTCTGTGTTAACTTTAACATTGCCTTACACAAGTCTAGTATGAACAATAGCTGTCAAAGATTTAAGAACTTGGTAACTGTGGTATTTACAGATTGTGTTTGTGTTTCAGCTAATAAGCGCCAGAGTCAGAAGAGGTTAACGGCAGAGGAGATGCCAGAAGATGGCGTGGTGTGTGCGCTTCCCACTGACTCAAAAACAGTGCAGAAGCATGGTTCTTGAGGTTAAAGGACACGCAGGTGCATAACTGGGTGCTAGATAGTAAACTATTTATTCCATCATGATGGAGCATACTCTACTTACAGTCAAAGGTTTTTGGAAAGCCTGGGGGTTTTTCTTTGTAATTGGGGATTATTAATATACACTACTGGCTGCTAATTGAAGTCTAAAATTGGTGCTAGGATAAATGACTTAAACAAGATTTGAAGATTTCAAGAAAATGCAAAATTTTTAATTTCACTTATTAAAATACAAACAAGATAAAATACAACCATATAAATTGTGCTACACCTTTTATAGGGTGCTCAAAAATGTTTAGCAGTAAAAAATGCCAGCCCAGTTTGCCCTGCGTGACTGATGGTTGTTAGTCAGTGTCTCTCTCTCTCTCTCTCTCTCTCTCTCTTTCTCTCCCTCTTTCTGTCTCTCTCTCAGCTGTAGTTTGTGAAGGTCTGTTCATCAACCTCTGACTCAGGGACTGTTCAGATCTGAAAATTTCCTACAGCTGTAACATTTATATTTAAGGGATCTTTTAAATAAACATTCCCTTTTGAATGGTTTGACATCACTACATTTTACAAAAAGCCTGTTAAAAAATATAGCTTAGATGTGTGTAAAATCACTTTTTCATTTCAATGTGTGATAAATAAAATTACTTTAATTAGTTTTGTGCTTTGAAGTGTGCATTACTATAATGAGCTAAATGTCAGGATAACTTTTTTGCAATGTATTTTCTGTTCAGCTTGTGGAAAGTGTAAGTAACCAAATCATCTAAAATAGTCTTTTTAGCCTTTTTTTGGCAGGTTTGCCTACACAATTCGAAAGTTGTAATAGTGTGATGCCTGACTTTGATGTAAACATCTGTTTTGTTTGCCAAGTTTCTGTTTATATATTTTACATTTAAATTCATGGCATTTGGCTGACACCCTTATCCAGAGCAACGTACAGTGTTTTACAGTGTTATGTGCAGTGTGAGGAGTGTCAGCGAGTTGACCATACACTCCATTCACAGGTAATGATAACATTCAGCCATCAGGATCTGCACATGGACAGAGCCATGGGTAACCTCTAGTATTCTTATAAAAAATACCCCAAAGCATGACATTTTTCCTACATCACTATTTTTTGGGTCAACTTTCTGTGTATTGCTGATCACACCCACTGTTGTGATCATTAATTTAGCCATTATTTCTATCCAAGTCTTTGACTGTTTGATCAGTAACATAGATTTAGACTTTTATTTATTCAGCCAAGAAAAATTATATATAAATGATATTGTCTAAGGTTAGCAGATGTCCTAATACACCTCAATTAACTCAACACCTTGGGACCGTCCTAATTACAAGGAGGTATTAAATGGTCACGCAAGATTCACGCAACAGATCCGTTTGCTTTCGCCGTACGTTCTTCCTCAGACATCTTAAAACCGGGCAGTAGAATTCACTATTGACAGTCTGCCCCCTGGGGATAAATTCTCGATGCACAAAGCAGCAAATGTTGAAAAAGACAAGCATGTACTTGGTCGAGCTGCGGACCTGCCTTGCCTTTTTCGGTCATGGAGATGATAGGCTCCTCCACTGTAAAGACTGTTGTTTCATCTCAGGGTCATACGTGAGTTGCCTGGACTGTTCCGTGTGACACACCAACGAGGGCAGCAATGTTGTGGATTGTTCTCCGACAGTCATTGTGCACAAGACATTTTTTGGGGTTGAGCTTGTTGAAGGTCTTCTTAATCTCTTGCCATCGTCCAATGATGTCCTTTCGCTTTTGAAGCACACGGACCTCTTAAATCAACTAGAATGAATAATTGCAGCATCAATTATGTCAAACGTCTCTGTGGCAGATTTGCCCAGTTTCAGGCAAATTTCACGTTTTTTTAAATAAGCTGGCTCATGATGATATCACAGACATGGTAACATGGTCGGGTGGTCAGAATAGCACCACTTGAACAGCTCCCGGTTTACACAGAAGGTCTTTTGGCACAATGACTTATGAAGGTCGGTGCTCAATGTGGTGCTGCCATCAGTTGTTGTGTTACAAAAGTAGTCTCTGAACTTTTTGATACCACCTCGTATGTTAAAAAAGTCATGTTTTCATTTAATAATTGTATTTAGTAACGAAATTCAATTGTATTTTTAATAAATAAAATAAAATAAACAAAAACAAACAAACAAAATATATATATATATATATATATATATATATAATATAAAAAAAAAATA
>JAOVVB010000049.1:25128206-25148357 GCA_028570985.1 Heterobranchus longifilis
TATTTTTAATAAATAAAAAAAAATAAACAAAAAAAAAAAAACAAAATATATATATATATATATATATATAATATAAAAAAAAATATATATATATATATATATATATATATAATTATTTTTATTTATTTTTTTTTTTGTTTATTTTATTTTATTTAGTAACCACGCTATATGTAAACAGCTGTACTTCCGGCGCGTGAACAGCGGAAAAAACGGCTTTTAACTGACCGTTTAACAGCTTTTTTTTTTTTCTAGCCCCATTTCATTTCCCACTCATACTGTTAGTTTAAAACCCTCCTCATTCTTACGGATTGGTTGCTACGTAATATTAAACAGTTTTCTTGTCCAATCAAAGGATTGAATTTGACTGTGAACCAATCGACACTTGGAAGGCGGGACTTCTCAGACTATTAGTGTGTTAAAAAATTACGCTGAGCTCTGAGGATAAAGCGGCATTACCACTTCCGGTTTATAGAGGAAGTTTTTATTCAGG
The DNA here is from genome assembly GCA_028570985.1 of Heterobranchus longifilis. Classification (NCBI taxonomy): domain Eukaryota; kingdom Metazoa; phylum Chordata; class Actinopteri; order Siluriformes; family Clariidae; genus Heterobranchus; species Heterobranchus longifilis. Next base: position 25,128,697 of record JAOVVB010000049.1, read on the forward strand.
GAAGAAGATGCGCGCTCGCGGCGCCGTAGAAATGGCTGTGTTATCAGTGGGTTCATTTCAGGCTATGTGTTTTATTATGCGTTTTATTTTTTTTGTTTTGTAATGCTCTTTTGCATAGAGCAGTTTTACTGGCAAAGTGATTACGAAACAAAGTAAATAAGCTAAAAGTATATCAACTGTATTTAATAGCCAGTTAGCCTTCAAGCTAAATAACATGAACTTAGTGTGTGCTCTGTAGATGTTTATTTGTTGTTGTTGTTTTGTTGTTTACTTTTCTATATCGATTTATTTGTACTGCTTGAGTTTGGTGCATAAAATTATTTAAAAGGGAATTAATGGTATTATTATTAATATTCATATTAATAATATTAGTTATGTTAATGATTAATAAGCCACCAGCCACACATGGGGTTTGTTGCAGATACATACATTATTTAATATGCAGCAACAGATCCAAATACAATTATATAAATTATGTCATTTATATACTTTATGCATGTTTGCAGTTGCATGTGCAGAACTAAGACTTTATCCAAGTATACTATTAAGTGCATAAATGCATATCCCTGTGGTGTTGAAAAGAAGAATTCCAATGTAACCTGTTCTGATCTTCTCTTTCTCTCCAGCTTAAGGAGTAATTACTTGATTTCCGTCAGCCACGATGCCCCATGAAAAAGGTTCTCGCTGTCCTGCTGTTGCTGTGGACCATAGGAAAGCTCTGACGATTGCACCACGGGGAAAGCTTGACAGCTATCAAGTGAGTACTTTCTTTAAAATGTTTTTTTGTTGCTTTGGAAAGAGAGTTCAGAGTAACTCCAGATCACCACGATAGAGAATAAACAGAAAGAATAGCAATTTAAAACATTTTGTGTTGCCTTGTGTTGCTGCACATGCTTTGTTCAAACTACAGATGTTTACTTCACTTTATAGCAGTGCAATGTTATAAAGTACAGGAGACCAGCTTTTACATTTTTAAAGCGAACACAAGATCACAATCTGAAACACGGTACTGATCTGATGCCAAAAATCTTCTTTAAATGAATTTAATGAGGGAGTAAATGAATCGCCTCTCTGCAAGCATTTGTTTTGAAACATCAGAATTACGAATCAGGGTGCTTTAAGACCTTTTGTTCCCTGTCCATTCTTTGTCTTCTGTCAGATATCAGATTAGTACATACCATAAGCTTTAAATATTTAAATGCATTCAGAGTAATACACCAGCAACAAAAGTCATCTGCAATAGTGCAGCACATACACAGGATTTTCATTATTTAATTTAATTATCCGCATTCTGGCTGTAGAATTTGTTAATTAACTTTTAGAAAAGACAAATACATAATTTTCCTAAATAATCTCCTGTGCTTTTTAATACACTTTGTCTGTTTGTCAACAAGCTTTTGCATTCTCTCAGTTAAAAGATGTTTACTCTGAGCTGTGAGCCACAAACGCACCGCTGTCTCTACTTCTTCATCAGAAATGAAACTTCGTTCTCATAGGGCTGCTTTAGGGGACCAAAGAGATTAAAGTCCGATGGAGCAAGATCAGGACTATAGGAAGGATGCTTTAACACCTGAAAACAAAGTTTTGTCAACAGTGTGGGCAGAAGTGTCACAGCGTCACAGAAAATCACAGCGTCCTCGGGCAGCAGTCCTCTGCATTTAATATGAAGTTTAGGCTTCACTTCTCCAATAAGCATCTCACTGTAATGAGCACTGTTGATTATTGTTATATTATTATTATTTTACTGATGATGTTCCAATACTGGCCCTTGAGAAACCCAGAAAACTGTAAGCATCAATTTTCCAGCTGATGGTTGACTTTTAAACTTTTGGTCATTGTGGATGTTTCCTTTTCATGCACTGCCGTTTACTCTCAGTCTTGTAGTGGTGAGTCCATGTGTTGTCATTAGTAATGATTTGCTTTAAGAAAATTTCACCTTCCTTACAGTATAGATGTCCAGGTTTTGTTTGCATATATCCAAACGCTTCTGTTTATGCTCTTCCGTGAGTTGTTTTGGCACCAGGTACACCCTCAGACCACAAAAAAACAAATCACTGCACGCTGTTGTCTTTTTTTGTGCAAATCACAAGTGCCGCATCCATTTTTGCTTGCACCGGAGTTACAAATGCTGATGTAACCCACAGCAGTGATGGGGGAGATAGTAGCCTTGATTGGAGAGCACTAATAAGACAGTAGTCAAAATAAAAGTCGATTTTTTTTTTTTGTTGTTGTTGTAATGTTGGCAACAAGACATGGATCTCCATGAAGCACTATACTACAGGGTAACGCACAAGATAATAAGTAACACAATTCTAGAATGTGACAGATAACACGTTATGCAGTAAGAATTCTTTATAGTAGTAGTGTATTAATTCAAATAATACGACGAAGAATCTGATGACCTGTTAGAAGTAACTTTTCCTGAATCTGATAGACTTAGATACTCCATAGTGTTCTTCCAGATAGCAATCTGTAACTGTATCATCATTTAACATACTGTCACAACTCTTAACACTAGTAGTGGATTATTACTAAGTAGAAATGTGTGTTTGTTTTTGTTAGATTGGAAATCCTTTGAAAATCCAGAAAAGAAGAGGTTTATTCGATGAACGTGCAGCTGCAGATGTGACAAAAAACACCAGAAAGAGACGCAAGGTGAGGGAAGTAAACAGGAAAGTTACATACGCTGCATAGAAAGCTAGTGTATTTGTGGCTCTGCTGGAACTTTGTCACACATGGTGTATTTTGTCAGGAATACTCTACTAATACTGTGGAGGATCTTCCTTTGAGCGCAAAAACAGCCTCAATTCTTTATGGCTTGTTGGAAACATTCCTGTGGCATTCTGGCTCATGTCGGTTTGCAGATTTTCAGGTGCACTTTCACTTGCTACGAATCTCCCCCTCTACAACGTCCCACATTTTATTTTATCAGATCCCACGAATGCAAATTGTTACCAACAAAGGAATGCACATGGTCAGCTTCGATAACTAAATCTTCTGTAGCCTCGGAGCGGTGATTGATTTGTATTATTAGGCTGCACCAAGAAAACATCCCCCACAATATTTTAAAACCTCCTCCTCCATGGACTGTTGACGCGAGGCAGATTGAGTCCATGGATTCATGCTTTTAGTGCTAAATTCTGTCTTAGCAGAAAATTTGATTCATCAGATCATGCTATGTCTTCAACTCTCTTGGTTAGGTGAGCCTGCGCTCAGTGCAGCCTCAGCTTTCTGTTCTTGGCCGACAGGGTAGGAACCCGACCTGATTTTCTGCCGTTGTAACCTATCCACCTCAAGTTTGACAATCTGAGATGCTTTTCTGCTCTTCACAATTGTACAAGGTGGTTATCTGAGTTACTGCACTATTTCTATCCCAGTTTGAACTCTTATCAGCAAGGCCTTTCTATCCTCAAACCAGCCTCTCTGGCACCAGCAAGCATGCCACTGTCACATTTTGACCCCCATTTTGATCGCTAATGTGAGCATAACCCAAAGCTCCTGGTTTTTGTGCATTGCACTGCTGAAGCACAGTTAATTGATTAGAGAATTACACGGGTGTGTAGGCATAGAGGTGTTCCTAATAAATGCTCTTTGACTGTATATTTTCATTAAACATTATTTAAAGGTATCATGATTTCGGGTTTGTCACAGACATTTATGCATCTGTTAGATCCACTGGACACAGCTGGCATCCAACGGAGCGTCATCTGAGTCAGTTCATCGCCAAAACGGAAGACAAGCAGATGAACATGAGCGGAACGATTCAGCGATGTTGGACATTAAGAGGTAAAAGACCTCTTTATACAATATGTCTAAAAATAGACTGCCCTGTTTAGTGCTCTTACAATTCACAGACAATTCTGCAGAGCGTTGTAGATGATTGTGGCAACCACATATGAAGTCAGAAGTGTGACTTAAGTTGTTAGTGCCTGTAAATGTAGTTAATGTAGGTAAGTTTCTATCAGTTCCAGGTTGTTATACTAAAAAAGTGTTGGAAAAGGCTGGAGAGTTAGGCTTCCTGGAGACTTTTTGGATGGTAGGCGTACCATACATTTTCCCACACACACACACCAGTTCTTTTTACATAAGTATGTTAAATTTTGCCCAGTTGAACCAGTCACAGTGTCTTTCCTTTGATGATTGGTGTGCATGTGTTTTCGTTTTTGTGTAGCGTTTTTACACATACTTTCATGCCGTTTACAGTACTGCCTAGTCGTTTATCATTAGCTCACCTCCTGTCTCATACTGACTTATGCTAATTGGTTGAGCAAAATGAATATACTGCTATTTTGGCTGAGTAATTTTTTTAATAAATATTTGAGTGTGTGAAATAATTATTTATTTAAGCTATTTTCTAAACATGAAATGTATGGCTTCTGTTTGCAGATCCTCTGCTACATCCAGTTATGTGCATTTATATAAGCTATAGTACCAGACTAAAGTTTGGATACAAGTTTGGGTGTATTTTCTACATTCTAGAACAATATTGCATTTTTTTTCAAAACTATGAAATAACACATGACATTAGGTACTTAATTAACAACAACAACAACAACAGTCAGTTGTTATTTTAAGACATGAAGGTCAGCTGTTCTGGGCTAGTGCTTGAAAGACCAGTATTGTCAAGTGCATTTGCAAAACCCATCAAACACCATAATGAGACTCTCATATACCTTCACAGGTAAGCAAGACCAAAACTTACCACTGCTGCAGAAGGGAAGTTTATCATTTAGAGTTACCAGCCTCAAAAATCACCAATTAACAGTACAGTACTTCATATTAGAGATGTTATGAAGTCTTTACAGAGCAAAAGTAGCAGACGCATCTCAATATCAACTGTTCAAAAGAGATTATTGCATATTTTGGATGCCTTCAGCATTGTTTTACAAATGTAGGAAAAAATAAAAATCAGGATAGACCATGGAGTTAAAAGGTGTGTTTAAATGTTTGACTGAGAGCATTTGTCTGAAGGTAACTCATAGAGAATCTAAAGACTTTTCACAGGCTTTTGTTTAATTTTATTTCTGTTGGTCTGTTTAGGGAAGTGATGACATATGTTAAAAAAAAACAGTTGATGATAAAAACAGGATGTTAAAGACACATTTAGATAAGTATGTATTTGTTCAATACAGAGTTAAAAATGGCAGAGTGGAGTGCCACTAGAGAGAGAGAACCATGTCCACTTCAAATTCATGCGTCTTATTTACAGTAATAAACTAATCACTAAAGCAATAAAGTTGCGAGAACCATGTGTGCAGATGTCAGACTCATCCGTAATGCTATATTTAACACTGTTTGCACTAATATGTGCCAAGGCTTCACATTATACTTTAGACATCTAGAAGAAATCTGGTTAATATTTTTGGAATTCTGTACTTTTAAGGCCTCTGTTACATTGGGTAGGGAATTTGTATATTTAAATGTAATGTCTTTTATTGTAGGCGACAGGTGAAAGTGATTTTGATGGATGTTCTCCGAACGGAAGCAGGGCAGAGGTACTTGAGAAGCTGTGGGAGTGATAACAATGTACAAACACCACCATTGCCTAGAAGAAGACCCATGAAGAGGCAGAGTAGCAGAGGACCCTCAACAGAGCACAGCACACCCAGGAGGAGAGCTAGTGCACCTCGCAATGACCTAACAGAGTTTTCATCCCTCAAACTCACCAACTCTAAATCTCCAGCCTCTAAAGCGTCTGACTCTGTGTGTGCTGACGAGGACAATATGCACCTTTCCAAAGAAGTCCAGGCTTCCACAACCAAAAGATGCAAACGACTCAACAGTTCATCAAAACAAGCAGAGCGCACTGCATCCGATGTGAAAGAATCATGTTCAGTTAAAAAAGCTGACTCTTCCCCAATCAAACACACAGTCTCACCTCATGTTCCAGATAATGAATTAGGTCCAGTTGAGGAAAGTGATTCTCCGAGGTCTACGAGTGTCAGTCCTTTCCATTCTGAAGAAACCGATTCAGAGCAGATCTGTGAAAGCTTAGTCACAGACACACACACCCCGTTACAGGATGAGCAGCCAAGCAGCTTTGATAGAACAAGGTACCAGGACACAAAGAGTGAAGCACGTCCGACTCAGGTGAGATTTCAGAATAATGTATAGTGATAAATGAAACACTTGCTTTAAATCAGACAACCTTAGATTTCGCAAAACAAATTCCATGCCCACCAACATGGATTTAACTTACGAATATGTACACATTAAGCACTTTAGTAGAACCACCTGTATCACCTTCTCATTTGTGAGATTTTCTAATAAGCCAGTTGTGTGTCAGGAATACAAATGGGTACAACCAGATGGTTATGGAGTAGCTGCTTTGGTTGATGTTCACATCATCTATCAAAATGGGGAAAAGTGCCAAAGAATTAAAAAAAAATATATATATATATAACTGGCGATTGCCTGAGATTTATGAACATAAAAGTCTTTGGAGTTTATTCAGAATGGTGCAATAAAGATAAAACACCCAGAGCAGCAGTTCTGCAGATGGAAAGTGCTTGTTGATTAAAATCACAGATGAATAGCCAGATTTTTTTTTCAAGCTAACAAAAAGGCTCCAGTAACTCATATACCCACTTTGTACAGATGTGGTGAGCAGAAAAGCATAATAGCAGGAGCCGATATTTTGTTCTACTTCAGTCAGCTAAGAACAGGAAGCAGAGGTTGTCATGGACACAGGCTCACCAAAACTGGACAAACATGTGATTAAAACACGTGGTCTAATAAATCTGGACTTCTGTTGAGGCAGATGTATGGTAGGGTCAGAATTTTGTGCCAACAATATAAACAGTCAGCACTGGTGGAGGTGGTGTAATGACGTGATGCCTACTTCTGGCATGATAAGGCACCATTTCACAAAGCGAAGCATCCCATGCACCGGCATGCATCCAACAGAACACTTTGTAATGTGATAAAAAAAGAAGATTCACAGCATTAAAGGATTTGCTTTATGGCAGATAATAATTTTAGTGTGTCATGATCTTAAGCACAATGTACGGTAGTGTAACATGATGTGAATGTTATCTGTATTGCTATATAAGGACTGATTTGTTAATATGACATGTCGTCGCTAAAAGTAAATGTTCCTTTAATTGTTGGATATCTAAATGTGTTCTGGTTCAATAGCAGCATAAGAAGAAGAGTGAAGCGCAAGACTGTGAAGAAGAAGAAGTAGAGATTGCACAGGAGGGGGAGCCTCTACACCAGAGCGGAGAAGTGCTAGATGAAGGGGGTGGAGCCAGAGGCAGCGTCCTACGTTTGTCAACAGGGGCAGCTGAGAACCAGTTGGCTGATGGAGAAATCACACACAAATCCAGTCAGATGGCAGGCTCTGCCGATAAACACATTCTTGACTCTGAGCTTGTGGAAGTCAGACAGGCCTGTAAACCACAAACGACTGAGCCGAGTGAGTGACATCCTCACAGCAGGCCTGGATCATCATAAAAGACATGGATTTATGGTGTAATTTAGATTTCTGTCAGATCATATGAAAAACAAAACAAAAAAACGGCAGCTTCATACATACAGATTAATCAGTTACTGTTTATTTATGAGGCTGCCATTTTTTTATTTTTTTTTTATACGATTTGAGATTAGTACAGATATCATTGCATTTTTGTTGCTCTGTTTAAATTTCTTCTGTAGTATTTATTGGATGACGCAAAACTTTAATATCAGCTTGTGTGTGCATGAAGTTTCTGTTTTACTTTCTTTTCTCTCTCAGTTGTTCTTTCTAGTGAGGAGGAGGAGGAGGAAGAGGAGGAGGAAGAGGAGGAGAAGGATAACGGGACATCACATGTCCAAGCACTAGAGGGCGCCAAAGATCCACACAAGCAACATAAGCATGTACAGGCCATGGAAAGGAAAAAGATTCCAGATACACTCATTCACCCTTCTGATTTGAACAGCCAGGTAGGTATTATGGTCATTAGCTACATGACTGGGAGGATCACCTATAGCTGTCTGTCATGAATTTGCTAACTACAAGCTCTAATAATAGAAATTTATATATATTTTTAATTAAATGTTGTGATCTGAAAAAGGTGTGTGCATAGGATAATGCATTATTCTTTAGCTGTTTCAAAATCTTTTTCAAACAGTTTTATGAAGTTTTCAGCATTGAAAATTCAGCATGTCGCACAACTACCACACCTTGGATGTGGACTTTAGGATCATGTGCCATGTTGTATTAAATCCCATATGTGAGCTGTGTAGAGGTTCAGACTCGCTGTCATTCTGAAAGCAAGGATCGAGCCGATCTTGGTCTTAACAACTGCTCACCTAAGCAGCGTCACTTAAAAACATAATGTTTAAAGCAAATAAAATCACTTCAGCAAGTTTCTTGTAGGGGGAAACATCTGTGAACCTGTGATTTACAGACTTTTCACACCCAAAGAGTAATACATATAAAGCAGCACTAATCACAAAAAAAGCTGAACAATTAGTTCAGAGTCAGTTAAAGTTCCAGGATTTTTTTTTCACACGTTTCTTAAAATATAGAAAACCACAGGAACTGTTCCGACAGTTAAACACACCAGTCGTCTCAGGAATTTTATGACGTATATACACACACAAACTCCTGTGCGTGCAAGAATCCCTCTTATTATTTGTTCCAGTGTGTAGACATCTGTAAAATCCCACTGGGGAATAAGCTAGCTGCGCACTGTCCGTCTGAGAGTGACTGTGATTGATTTACCTTTAACTGACCAGTGACACAATCTCAAATATATCTCATGTTTATCTCACAAGTCACAATAATCATTTGTTAAAAAAGTTATCAAATATATTCGTCAACTCCTCAGTGTATATCACACCACTGTTAAATGATTCCATTTTTACATTGAAGTTTCTTTACAGATTTTTTTATTTGTAATCCATCCATATTCCTTGTCACTATTTAAGAAAAAAAAAAATCACAGTGAGTAATGAATGAGAGAGGGACAGTGAATGTGTTGCTAATTGCCAGGTTTGATAGCAACTTGTATGTCTTGTCCAGAGTTCCAGCTTTGAGGCCTCTGCTTTAAGTGGTTGCCCGGTGATGGAGCTTCAATTCTCTGCCCTGTACATGGGCAACCTCAGTGCCTTGAATAATGGACTTATGAAGGTGAGACTAACAGCTATAAACTATTTATAAACATTCATATAAATTTTGACTCCGATCCAGGTGATGTGTCATGAATTTAGCTTTTATTCTTTTTAAATTCTTTTGGATTTGTTTGCTAGATCTCTGTCTTGTTTTTTGCTGACTAAATCTGTTAAAGTAAATATATTTACGTTGCTCTTTCTCTTGTAGATCGCAGACGATAGGATCACCATATCATTTAAAGGTATACAAGGTGTTTGAGAGATTATTTCAGCTGCGATTAGACTGTCCCTAATCTTATTTCATAAGTTTGTTGACACATCTGTAGTGGAAGTTACAGTTTATTTCATTAAATTCTTAAATTAGGACTTTAAATGTTACTTTTATTTGTGGAATTCATTTACGGCACATGAAAGTGAGAGCTAGTGCTGCACAATTGGTCACTGAAATCATTGGATAGATCTGTGCAAATATTTAATCACAGAAGACTATAATATAAATATAATAATATTACCCTAATTTATGTATTGTTTGTCAATAATTTAATTATTTGTTTGTTTGTTTTTTATACAATTTTGAGTCATTCTAAATGAGATCATTTGTCCAATTGTTTGCGGTTAGCCTAGAGTACAAAATATTACATTTAATAGTTACATATTGAAGTTTAAATCACAATTGCAATATATGTCAAAATAATTGCAATTTTTTATTTATCGAACCATACAGGTCTTTGGGGAAGCTAGTTCAACTGGCAGCGTAATAGATCTTTGCATTCAAGAACCATTTTCCCTGCTAATGTTTTATTTTATTCATGTTTTATAGATTTTCTGGGTTCTGAGGTAAAAGTCTCCTTGACGACAGCCCATGTGCGCAAGTACAGTGTGTGGGATGGGCTATTGGTGAGGGACAGTCGTTTAGTTAAAGAAAACGAAGCTCCCCCTCTATCTGTCCTCTTTTTATGGCTGGCTGAAGTTCAAGCCCGGCGCCTATGCAGCGACTTGTCTGTCCTTCAGCCAGGGACACGTGCAGGTGAGTCAGTCACACTGATTTAAGATTTCTGAAATAGTTTGATTCTAGTCAGTTGTTTCCCTAGGGAGTTTAGATCAACCTGGATCTGTATATTTAATAAAACCTTTGTTTGTTCATACGCTGTGCACCTGTTTTTTTTTTTTTTTTTCTTCTTTTTCTTTCTGTCTCTCCTGTGTTGTGCTGCAGCTGAGGGCAGTACGTGTGTTGTGTTGTGTGTGTCTGAAACCTTGAATGGCGTGCAGGGTGCGCTGCTTGCCTCTATAATGGACATTGTAGGTCTCAGACATGGAAATCCTGAGCTTCTGTCCCCACTCACACAACTCGACAGTATGAAGAGTCTCCAGAACAGTCGAGACTCACACATTCTCCAACTGCTGCTTCCCAAAACGGAAACGCACGCTGCCTCGTGTGAATCCGGGTCTGCGACTGCACTATCGAGCACAACTCCAGCCTCAGCTAAGGTCTGTGACATACTGTACCTGGGCCTTTTGTGGTCTTGTCTATATAGTCAACACTATAATTAATGTTATACAATTTCCTATTTAGACCCAGGACACAGATGCCCAGGCAGAGTCCAGTGTCTACACACTATGCCAAAGCAGGGGTCAGACTGCTTACAGCGTGTCCTTGGCACATAAACCTGAAGCGGACTGGATTCCTTACCGGCACTGTGGTCCAGCACGCAGGTACGCAGTCTAGCTGTAAGCTGTAACCTCTTTACTATAGTGAGTGTAGTATTGAGGGAAAATTTAGTAGTTGTGAGTATATAGTGTACAAATGAAATCTTAGTGTTATACTAAATAGGCTCCAAATTATTTTTTTGAACACATTATACAAAGGCCTTAGTGGTGGTGTGTAAGTGTACTTGCCTAAAAGAGAAAGCTATCACATTGTCAGCAGCCCCTTCTTTATCAATAGCATTTTTCTCTCTTGGAGCCCAAAGCACTGTTGTTTTTTTAAATCTGCTCATATTTAGTAGTCTATTTTAAGCTTATGACCTCTTGTGGAGGTAGTGGAGTAGTTTTTTGCAAAGTAAAGATTATTAAAGCTAAATGTATTACTACTTGCTTATTAAGTATCTTAAGTGTTGAGTGAAGGTGTTAAGAGGCATCAGTTGATTTCTTTCTTGTGTTCATTGGAAAGAAAATCTGTTTTAACAGTGCAATTTAAAATTGCTTAAAACCCATAAATAAAACAGCTTAAAACCATGAATCCAAAAAGTTTGTAAGTGTGTTAAGCAGTGCTCTTGAGAGAATAGGTAGTAGGAATTTTTGCTTAAATTTTATGCTGGCTGAAAATGTATTTATTTATTGATTTATTTTAGTTGTTTAAATCTCAGGTTGATCCAGTTTCCGCCACCACCGTCTAAAGGAGCCATAACTGTGACCACTGAGGACCTGGAGTGCTTAGACAGTGGGGAGTTTCTTAATGACGTCATCATCGACTTCTACCTCAAGTAAGATGTTGCGTTCACGTAAGGGATGGGGATCACCAGGGACCACCCGATATAATATTATCAAGATACCGATAGTTTAGAGCACCAACTGTAGGATTATAGCGGAACAACACCATTTTACCACCTCAAATGTTAAATTGTATTTAAAAAAAATTAATTTTGGAGTCAGTCTGGTGCTCTAAACAATTCACACACAGACAGACAGAATAACAAACACCCTGTTTGGTAGGAGTGAAGTGTTTAAAATTTTTACAAATTCTTAAACTTTACAATTGTAAAATGTTAGAAACAAATTATATTGAATTGCAATACGGAACTGAATTGATTTATTTTTTCCCCCCAGTTCTAACTCACATTATGATTTGCATGCAAACACACAATTAATTCTAATGCACTTTAACATTACTGTTTGTTTAAAAGCACAGGGAAAGACACAGTATGTGCTGCTTTAAAATATATGTGACCACGGATATTTGCACATGTGATTTGTTTGTTTTGAAGGTATCTGTTGGTGCAGAAGGCACCTCGTGCTTCAGTGAGAAGATCTCATGTTTTTAGCAGCTTCTTTTACAAACAGCTTACACGCCGTGACAACGCTAACGAAGACAGCACCAGCACACCGTAAGTCGGCAGAGAGGAGGCTGGAAGGAAATGGAAAGGGCAGAAAAAGATAAAAGCTTGAAATTAAAGAGTTTTATGCTTTTCAGAAAAGTACAGAGTGACACTAAAAAAAAAAAAACATTATCACCTGACTGGGTGCAGCTTGTAGAGGCTGCAGTTTATAGAGTCAAGTATATAGAAGTCATTGATAGATATTTTTATGACATTATTTAAAAATGTAACTAGCAATAACGACTTTGTTAGTTTTGATATATTTAGTGTTCCACTTACCACTAATAAGCCTTAATGATGTCAAGTTGCAGAAGCACTTCTCTTGTCTTGATTTTTGTGTTACTAAATGTAAAGATAAGCCTAGCAGCCTCTCCCCCACCATAGCTAAATGTAATCTAGATAGTTTACTACGTTTGCTAATATCTGCACCCTAACAGTAAGTGATGATGCTTTTATAATATTATACTGTTTAAGTAAATTCAGCCCTAGTTTATTTATTAATTTATTTATTCTCAAGATAAGTTTTGGGTCAATTTGTGTGTATCTGCATGAAAAGTTGTATCTGTTTGTGTGTTTTAGAGCCCAGCTCAGGAGGCACCAGCGAGTCAGGACATGGACACGTCATGTGGACATATTCGATAAAGACTTCCTGTTTGTGCCGGTCAACCAAGAGTGAGTAGTAGCATGCATACAGTAGATATGGGAGATATGCACACCTTCACATTTAGGCAAATTTTGTTTGATAATGTTTTTATTATATTAGCTTTAATCTACTAGGGTGAGTCAAAAACTATCTGCACTCAGTTATATTAAAACTACTGTTGGCCCCTCTGTCTTATCAGTGCTTTCTGTTCAAGACTACTGTCTCTCCAGTCACTACTGTGCAGGTGTAAATGTGTTACACCAGTTCAATTGTAACTGGGGTGTGAGCAAAAATGGATGTCTCACTTGTGATTTGCACGAAAGAAAAGTTGTGTGAGAAGTAATTAATTTTTTTTTTGTAGTGTGAGAGTGTTTCTGGTGCTGATATATATCAAAGACTTTGTGCGAAGTATGGATGAAGTGTTTTGTCGCAAAAAAGTGTGTATGAATGGATGGACAAGTTTAAAAAAGGCCAAACAAGTGTAAGCCATCGAGAAGGACACTTCTGCCCACACTATCGACACTTTGTTTTCAGGTGTTAAGTCCTCTGACTATAGTCCTGATCTCGCTCCATCAGACTTTCACCTGTTTGGTCCCCTGAAAGGAGCCAACATGGAAGATTCACTTCTCATGAAAATTGAAGACAGCGGTGCATTCGTGGCGCGCAGCTCAGCCTGAAATAGTTTTTAATGATTGAATACGATGTTGACAGATGGACAAAATGTATTGCAAAGCAAGAAGATTAAGATTTATTTTAAGTGTGAATAATTTTTGACTCACCCTCATCGTAGTTAAATTGTTGACTTTTGTTACATTTGATGTTGTAGAGCTCACTGGTACCTAGTAGTTGTGTGTTTCCCCGGACTGGATGAGCCTCAGTGCGTGGAGAGAGGAGACCACGCCGCGGTGAATGATGACACCGAAACCTCCAGTGATGCCACAGCTCCGAGTGACTCCCAGCATGGTGATGGGGACACAAATTCAGGTTCATGCCACTGATTAATATTATTAAGCATTACAAATATTTATTTATTTTTTAAAATTATTGTTCATTATTGACTAATATTGCCTCTCATCATAGAGGAGAACACTCGAAGGTGTATTTCTACTCCTGGTCCACCTGTAAGTGGTATAAATGTTTTAAAAAAATAAAGTATGGACTATTCACATACTGTATAGTATATACTTGTATTGATTCATTGAACACTTTCCCTCTGTGTCTTTAGACGTGCACAGAGAGTACCTGTAAACGACAGACTATCTGCAAGAGGTATGTCTCCTGGTTTGTTTTCTTTAATAATGTGTTCAGGTTTAATAAGTATTGCAAATGTAAAGCAGTAGCAAATAAAGAATACTTGGAAAAATATTCAGTTATAAAGTAATTAAGCAAAAGGACATTCTGTTTTAGCAAAATAGGAACATAATGCAGTCCACACCTGAATGAAGATGCATAATCAAGTCAAAGTGATTTAAACATAAATGCACAACAAATTGTTCTATTCATCTTAAATCACAGCACCTTGGTACCTAATGCAATTTTTTATTTATTAGTGAATGAGACGTCTTGCTTTTTAATCACTAATGGTACATATATGTGTAATATTGTATGTGCAAGAGTGCTTTTGTAGTGATTGGCTTTGTCTAATATTCTGATTATGCAGATCATTTGCCTGAGAATTAGCTGCTACTATAGCAACAATAGAATATTATTAAACACATTAGTATGAACCTGAACAATCCGATTTGAAAATACAGCATTGCTGTGGTGTAACAGTTATTAAAACATGTTATAATCATGTGAATCTGGATTTCCTTCAGACCCTGCATCCTAATTATGGACTCTCTGAAGCTGTCTGTTCATGAGCGTATTTTCAAGCTCCTGCGCGAGTGAGTGTTTACCGTCTTTTGATTTCTTTGTTCACTTTGTACCTTTAGTCAGAAGCTTTGGGTAATGTGAAAATCGTTCATCAGAATAGGGGAAAATATGAAGACAGGCAGGTTTGAGTGTTCATTCACAATTCACAGTGAGTGGCAGTTTTGAGGAAATGCCTTGTTGATAAGAAAAGTCCACGGAAAATGGCCAGACTGGTTCAAGCTGACAGAAAGGCTACAATAACTCATAATCTCTTTGAGCAGTTGTGACGAGCAGAAAAGCATCTCAGTATGCACAACCAGTCCAAGCTTGGGTTACAGCAGCGCCCCACTCTGTGTTCCACATCTGTCAGCCATGCACCATCTCAGTCACTGGATCTAAATCCATTGGAACACCTTTGGGATGTAATAGGATTGCAGATTCTGGGGATGAAAGTGGTGTTCCTGAAAAATCTTTAGAAATTGTGTGATGCAATCATATCAACATGGACCAGAAACTTCAAGGAATATTTCTAACATCTTGTAGACCTTGATCAGTGCCTAAGAATTAGCATCTAGAAGTGCTGTGTTAGAGATTTAAGTTTAACATTAAAGAGCATGATATGCACTGTTTGGACAAAGTTTGGACATATGTTTGGATTTAGTTTCTACATTGTAGAACAGTACTGGATTTTTTTAAACTATAAAATAACATATATGGCATTAGGTAATTGAGCAACAACAGCAGTCCCTTGTTATTTCAAGACACAAAGGGAAGGTCAGCTGTTTTGGAAAAGCGTTGTCAAGTATTTTCAAGTGCATTTGTAAAACCCATCAAGCACCATGATGAAACTGGCTCATAAAGACCTTTCCAGGAATGCAAGAGCAAAACCTACCTACTGCAGAAGAGAAGTTTATTTAGAGTTACCAGCTTAAAAAATCAGAAATCTACAGTACCATTATGAGGCTTGACAGAGCACAAGTAGCAGACACATCTCAATATCAACTGTTCAGAGATTATTGTATATTTTGGATCCATTCATTGTTTAAGAAAGCAACATTGAAAGAAATAATGAGGAAAGACCATGGGATTAGAAAGTGTTTTCAAACTTTTGACTGTATTTCTGAGCCGTTTATGCACTTGTGTGTTTTTAGGTATCTGCAGGCAGAATGGGAAGTGAAAAGAGGTGGACATCGAAGTTTTAGTGCAGAGCGGATGGTGGGCTCCCACTGCAGAGTTCCCTTGCAAGACAACAGTAGTGACTGTGGTCTTTATTTACTACAATATGCAGAAAGCTTTTTACAGGTAAACACACACCAGAATTATATAGACATTGGTCAATCTGCTTTTCCTGGTTATTGAGTGAAAGGGAAATTAATGTAATGTTGGCTTGTGTATCTTTGCAGGATCCTGTAGTACATTTTGATCTTCCACTGAGGCTTGAGTGTTGGTTTCCACGACAGAAAGTGCGCGAAAAGCGAGAAGAAATTCGAGATCTAGTCTTGCACCTGTACCGATTTCAGCAAGGCTCTCTGGGAAACGACAGTGCAGATGATGGAAATGAAATGGGCAGTATAGTTCAGTAGCATGAAGCATTAAGAAAAATCGTAATCTTATTTTTCACTTATTTTTATTTATCGCATATTATTTCATTGTTTTTTAGGTCTTCGATGTGTTTTTATGCTTTTGTACGCCTTAATGCAAATAATGTAATAAATTTTTCATCTTGTTAAATATTGTGGTGTTTTTACCTGTGTAAACACCTTTTAAACTGTGTAGGCCCTTAAATAGCACAGTCTGGGTGTGTTTAAGAGCTGGTCTGGAAATAGACGGTCTTAGCTAGATCTCATTAGTGTCGTAAGTTTTGCATGTGTTATTGAAGTAAGGACGGGTACTGGTGGGGTTACAACCTGGCCTTCTGATGGGTAGTCAATGAGGTGAAAATGTACAGTTAATACTAATCAGACACATCTAACAGACCTAGGAAACACAGTGTCATTGTTGTGTGGAAGTATAATTCATGTCCCATATACCTCATGATGCTTTAAAGTGTTTGTGTCTCCATATACATGTGTGATTATCTTTTGAATGAACTCTTGGTCAGTTTAGATTTAACCAAATGTTCTGATTTGTGAACTTGTGTATAAATACTGCATATAAACCACATATTGGGATAGTGAAGATAATCTTTGTTGTAACACTAAAAACTCTTTGCCAATAATCTAGGCCATCTTTCTCTCTCTTTCTTTGTCAATTGCTCCTTAACTCTGGTCACTTAAGATAGTTCTTGAGTAGAGGATTACCAAACAAGATTAGAGAGTAAAAAAAGGTGCATAGTACCATCTGTCTACTTGCAGCAGGAGTTTTGGCACCACAGGCGTAACGGTCCAGTATCAAAGTAGTATTTTAGAAAGTCTCTCAATTAGACTTGAGAATTAAAGTCTTAAATAGTGAGCTGTGGAGGGTCAATGGAACCACAGGATTGCTGTCATAATAGCACAAACCTGTGCTGATGTCTTTTTTTTCATAAGACGTGGAGAGGAGAGGAGTCAAAATGTTGCAGCGTGCATGGATTTCCACTTTATATTTTATAGCTTATGTTTTTGCAATGGATCAGTTGGATATGAGTACTGGTATGTATCTGATCTAGTTCTCTCTTGTACAAATAACCATCTAGGAACAACTATGCATTGTTTTACAAACCAAAAAGGTAATCAGCATTCCTGGAAAGGAGTGTTCATTCTTTCTTCGAAAATGGAATAGTTTTGGGAGCAGTATTTGAAAGTATAAACCGGTACCCATTTACTGAGGAATGAATTTCGCCATACACATTGAATTATATTCCTGGACGCCTACTGCCCACATCATTTGTGGATATCTGTACTGAGGAAAACAAAATACCATCACAAGTGATTTTATGAAGTTTGAACTAGCCAGGGCATTATTATTGGATTTCATCTAAATTTATGTTAAAGTTGTGAGAAAATCTGTACAAATTTGCTTGCAGGTTTTTAGAAATGAACCTCAGGGGTACAGTTGAGACACCTTCCTTAGTCAAAGTTGTGAACTTTTATATGTTTAAGAGCTGTTTAATCAAGAACGTGCCCTGCACACAGGTAATACTTTGCAGATGGAAATTAACTTCCAGATGCAGTTCTTTTAAAACTGATTATTTGTGTTCTCTTGATATCACTCTCCAGATTTAAAAGAACTACAATGGTGGATAAAAGTATCGAGACAGAAGTAAAATTCAATATTTTAATAATAAAAAAAGACAATCATGATAATAATTTGTGATTTTATACACCAATTAATATGTAGTATAAAGTCCTTTATTCTTCAAAACTCGCTGGGTCTGGCTGTCTGTGGAATCAAAAAGACATCAGTACTCGGGTCACCCTTGCTCAATCCATGTCTGCTTGAAGATCATGTACAGATGTTTTCTTGACTTGCCATCTTCATCATTGTCCAACAGTTTTCTACTCTGTTCAGGTCTGGAGATGACCCAGGCCATGGCTCGCAAAGCTGAATATCATTATCTCGTAGCCAATTTTCACTAGTTTGTAAATTAATTAGCACAACTGTTCAGCCAGTTATGCCCAAACTACTTAGTGAAATCACTGGGAGAACTATAATACATGGCATATACATCTTAATACTCTTTTATCCACCACTGTATCCAGACCTATTAAACTCTACATCTACTGTACATCTGTTTTCAAATCCAACCTATAGATACACATAAAACTGTTTATTTGTTTGTGCCAGAGATTTTTCTAGATGAAGCTAACTGGGCCCACAAACTGCGAAAGCTGGAAAAATTCTCTCAGAGCTCTGATATTTCATGGCCAGAAACTCGGTCTCAATCCCATGTAGTTGCTGAAGCATTTGCGAAACGACGACTCCCGCTACGACAGAAACGAAACCTTCTGTCCAGTGGAGTGCAGCTCTGTTCCCAGGAGACTATACAACAAGCAACAGCTAGCCATCTCAAATATTACCAGCTGAGAGGTGAGAATGCTGTTAGCTGTTTATAGCAGTACCCTCGCCTTCACTGTCTGTACTGCTGTAGTGAAGAGTCATTGTGTTTGCTGTTAATGTTTATGAATGAAACAGTATTGCAGCATTACATTTTCACTGCATTATCATTCGATTGAGTTGGTAAAAATGTCCGACAGAGAAACCAGTTACACACGTGTCTGTTTAAAAATAGGCTCTTATTTGCGTCAGACAGAGTGTGTTTTGGCCCCCGACAGTTCACGTGTTACTTCTTATGTAACTGACTGAACTGTGGAAATAATGAGCTAATTATCCAATTGCCACTTATACCCCAGCTTGTTGGTGTTTTTAGAATCTGGCATACGTGTCTGTACTAGCAGGAGGATATGCTTACCAAGAAGACAGCACTGCACTTATTTAAGTCATCCCCTGAATTATGTAAATGTAAATAAAAATAAAGTTGATCCAGGCAAATCAGAAGGAACCTGGCAACTAAGCTGATATCGGTTAATTCTCCTGTTAGAGACTCACTCACTCACTCACTCATCATCTTAACCCTCGCAGGGGACCTGGAGCCTATCCCAGGAGACTTAGGGCACGAGGCAGGGTACACCCTGCACGGGGTCCCAATCCATCACAGGGCATACACAAACATACACACACTCACACGCTCATTCACACACTATGCGCAATTTGGGAACGCCAATTAGTCCAATCTGCATGTATTTGGACTATGGGAGGAAACCCACCAAGCACGGGGAGAACATGCAAACTCCATGCACACGGAGGCGGGAATCGAACCTGGCCGGGATGAATGAATCTTCATTATGTACATTCTTCACTCTCATGATTGTATAACTCCAAGTTTTCCTTCCATTATCAAAAATCAAAATTATGAAAAGAATTTTAGACAAATAACAATTCACTTATTAGCAATTGGACTAATGCATTCAGGTTAATATACAGTCAGCCAAATA
>JAOVVB010000049.1:25188926-25200366 GCA_028570985.1 Heterobranchus longifilis
CCGATTAAGCATGACATCAGTTTGTCACACTAATGGACTGATCAGAAACACCCAGTAAACTCGGATTATAATCTAATCTAATCAGAGTTTACTGGGTGTTTCTGATCAGTCCATTAGTGTGACAAACTGATGTCATGCTTAATATATCATTTACACTTACTGTGTGTGTGTGTGTGTGTGTGTGTGTGTGTGTGTGCAGGTAGACATGCTGAAGACATCTTCGGAGAGCTTTTCAATGAAGCTAACAGTTTCTACATGCGGATGAACAGCCTGCAGGAGAAAGTGGATCTACTGGCAGTCAAGGTCACACAACTGGACTCCACTGTGGAAGAGGGTAAGAGACAGACAGACAGACAGACAGACAGTCATACAGTCAGACGGACAGACAGAATATTTAAATATATGTACAGTAACTTAATAATTAAGCGTGTGTATGCAATCACTCTTGAGTTTCAGTAACAGGATGAATGTTAAATTATACAATATAGAGAGCGTGAGAGAGAGATGAGAATGTGTGTCATTATTTACAGTTAAGATGAGATTCAGACTGAACTCAGGAGACACACTCATGTCCTGCAGCAGGAATTCAGTGTTTGCTCCTGCTTGTGTTCCTCAGTCTCCCTGCAGGACATCAACATGAGGAAGGCCTTCAAGAGCTCCACCATCCAGGACCAGCAGGTAGTCTCCAGAAACTCCATCCTGAACTCGGTGATGGAGATGTACCAGCGCTGTGACAAACCGCCTCCCCTCAACATCCTCACTCCATACAGGTGTGTGTGTGTGTGTGTGTGTGTGTGTGTGTGTCAGCATCTCCGTTCCACACACTTCCCTCCAGCCGGTCTCCAGCCGGACTGACCATCCTCACCTGATCTACAGAAGGTTCTGGAATTCAAATCAATTCAATTCAATTCAATTTTATTTGTATAGCGCTTTTAACAATTGTCATTGTCGCAAAGCAGCTTCACACAATCAAAAGAACTATTTAAGTTTGTATGGAATGTGAATGTGTATGAATCAAAACGGTCAGATAAGTCAGATATCTGCCTGAAGTTTAACCTGCATCGTAAGTGAAATGAAAATGTTGAGTAAAAGCAATGTTATGAACAGTTATGTGCTGGATTGAATAATTTACTTTAAAATAAGTTACTAATAAGCTACTTGCTCAATGTAAACGAACACCTGCACCAATAGATATTATTTAAAAAACATAAACTGAATATTTTTACTGGGATTAGTTCATATTTTTACCGCTGAAAAAAACAGCACTGAAGTGGTATGAGTGAATTTTAACATGCTAGAGTCATTTTAAGACAAAATCTTATTTTTATCCAGTCTACTTTTTCGATTTCTCATCTGTGATTTTCTTTGAAAAAACATTTTGTAAAATATGCTTGAAAACAGAATAATGTCACAATCATATGTACTGAGTTCTGAGTTTTTCTGTGTCTTTTAATTTTTGGTGACAAGGTGACAACAGCTCTGTATTCAGTTCTGTTCCTGTTTCAGAAGTGGACATAATGGGGAAAAACCGCTTTGTAGGTAAGATAATGTTTCACGTTTATTGCAGAAATTAAAGAAAAGGTTTCCGAAGGTTATGTTCATTTTCATTCCAGCTATTTGCACCATTAGGCCAATAATCAGATCTCTTGATTACAGTATGTCATTTATCTCCGTCTATTCTGTAATGAAGCAACTGTCTGGATCCAAACAAACAAAAAAACAAAAAAACAAAAAAGTATAAAAGTATAAATTACAGCAAAGGCTCAACTTGACAGTCTCTGACTTCGTGGCACTTGTGTGTACACTGAACACTGAACATTTTTTTGAACATTTTTAATTGAATGCAGAAATGATTTTCCTTCTTTTAGTACAAAGTCTGTCCTTCTCAGATGAAAAGGAAAAAGCCAAATGGCCTTACGTAGGTCTGGTTCTATTCATTTATTTCATCGTTATTTTTGAAGCCTTCTTGGGTCTGAAAGAAAAAGTAAAATATCACACAGGGAAAAGTGGCAACAGATGCAGACTTTTGGGTGACTGTGTACTGTATGTTTATACGTGTCTACGGCTGTAGTACCTGGATCTGATATCTGATTCTCTGTGTCTGCAGCACCTCATGTAATCTATCAGATAAACAAGCCCCCGAAGCAACCATGTTCCGTGACTAACTCTCTCAGCTTCTTCCCTGACGAGGAAAATGTGGTAGCCAACATCTCAGGCCCACCCAAGACCCCCCCGACCAACGTCACAGTGGTTACTGTGGAGGGATGTTCATCATTCGTCATAATTGACTGGGAGAAAACAGATAATGAGACAACAGGTAGCCAGGTTTCATTTGTTCTTGATACACCAACATTGTGAACACATTTAGAGCGGTTTTGAGATTTTCATTGTTTTTTATATTAAGATATATATGATAATATGATATTAATTACTGCACGGCTTCATTTTAAGAAACACAAACACAGAATAACTTGTAAGCAATGTTAGAAAAGAAAATAAGTACATTGAATTTTGTATTACATGTGTTACCATGCTTGTTTAAATGGTAAATAAATAAACCTTATGTTTATTCATACCAGGAATGAAAGGAAGTAAAGTAGCATCAATTAAATGATCATTTTAAATGATGATTGGGCCAGTAGTTGTAAATATAGAAACATACATATTTTTTGGCAACTAACCACCACAATTTATTTAATTTAATAATTAACTATGGGGTTTTTGTAGACTTAATTTTAGTTCATTAATTCATATGAGTTGAGTAACTTTATTTACAATTTATTGATACTATAAATAATATTGGTTTTATGTGCCTTATTATTATTCTGTGTATTCTGTATACTTCATTTTATTGCCACATAACGATGCTGAGCCTAGACTTGACCAACTAAAGCAACATCCCAGATCATAACTGTCTCCAGAGGGATTGTATGTACAATGGGCGCATCACTTCATGTGCTTCCCTTGTTAACCTGATACTTGATTTTCTGATTAGTCTCACTAATAAGTGTTTTTTTTTTTATGGCCAGACAGCTGCTTAAACGTAGCTATGGTTTTTACTGTTTATTTTTTCCCATGCAACTTCACCAAGTGTTTAAGTGGTCTCATGACTATTTTCTGAACACATTTCTTCCACAGAGTTGACGGTTCATTGTTATCCTTCCAGGTTTTGATAATGTGTTGAAGGGTTCTTAACCCAGTTCCAGTCATTTTAAATCTTCTAAGTTATTTTCTTTGTTTGATGCAGCCCAACAATTTGACCCTCCTGAAATGGCGACTTATTTTGTCCAGACACTGTATGTGGTATAAATCCAGGCTTAATATAATTGAACTAAATTCATAGATTTATTTATTATAAATACATCCTAGCAAAACATATCCACAAATACAATAATTGTACTATTACACGACTACAGGGAAGAGGCCCAACACGTATTACTAATTCTTAACATATACTTTTTGATTTACAGAATATGATGTCATTTCCTCTGAAAATAGTCCAAGTGGAAAAATTATATCTGTTGTAACAACGAATCAGACGCATACAGCTGTGGAGAACCTGAAACCAGAGAGCAGGTAAACATACTAAACAATTAATATTGTCTGTCTTTCGGCTACACAGATTTTTCATTTTTCTCATGCTTTTCATGTTTTGTTTTTTTTTAGTTACGAGTTCAAAGTAACGCCTAAGAATGAACTTGGTTCTGGACCTTCCAGTGAGTCGGTAACCTTCAACACTGAGTCGGGTATGGAGAGGAGCCTGGAGCCCTCATTGCCACATTTATTATCCATACTTTCATTTAAGGTCCTATGGCCAAAAATTTGCTCTTCACATTGAACCACAAAACCGCACTCAGGTTTATGAAATTACTACAAATCCTTCAAGGCAAAGTATTTGACTGCAAGGTTGATTGCACCAGATGTGTTTCTATTCAACATGCCATAATCCACTGCAGTCCAGGTTAACGTTCTGTGTTTATTTTAACACTATTCAATGCTGGATGTTCTGATTTAGTGACGACCAATCAGCTGCCAGCCAAGATTTCTGTTTAAGTCTTATGACAAAACAAAAACCAAGCAACTAGGACACAAGATGGAAATTCAGAGAAAGGCTGCACTTTTCTGAGCTTGCGCCACATTTGAGTATTTATTATTGCGATCAGTTTGTACACTTATGGTTACACTTATTTAGTACGTGAAGGATTTCATCGAAAATCATTTAAAAGTAAAGCAGAATCTAATCAAGGCACAAACCCTAGTGTTCCTAAGAATAGCTCAGTCTCGCAACTTTCTGAACACTACAAAGGAAATCTTTCTACAGCAAGTTTTTGAGAGACTTAGATCTAAATAATTCTTCCTACACAGTAAATACACATTGCATACATACTTATTTCAGTCTAATTTAGCAGAGTAAAAAGCTAAGATTCGCGTAAAAACCATCAAGCTGGCATGTTGATATTTGCTTCCAATTCTGTTGATTTTTTTAGTTTGGTCAAACTGTGTCCAGTTTCCGTTGGACATGAAGATCTAAAAGTAATCTATAAACAGTTTATGTCCAAAACTCAACCTTGTTTAAATTCAGCTGGATTTTGTAGATTTGTACCTTTCAAACCCTGCTGTTGTAATCATGATGACTTTCCTGTGCTCATCCCAGGATTCTTACTCACAAGAACTTCAAAACAAACTTATGACTTTTTATTAAAGTAAAAGATCCAAACTCCAGACTTTTTTTTTTTTTTTTTTTTACATTTTACTTATAGGAAATGTGAATGGCCAAGCCATAACTGTCAATCACTGGAAATTACATCCAAACATCACTACTGTACTGTAAATCCACACACTTTTCAACAGACCTGAAGCTGTTGCTAAGATTATAGTCCTGCAAACTTTATTTAACATTGAAAATGTTAAAACATATAAAGTGCATATCTTGTATGTTGCTTATGCTTCTATCCAAGCTAGATTTTAGATACAAAGTAAACCAACATGAGTGAACAAAGTGATGGCATAGGCCAAGGCAGACAACACTAAGAGTGTAGGATTAGTGGAAGTAAGTGTTAGCTTTAATCCCTTGATAAATGATCTTCACAACCAAACAACCATCGTGTAAGAGCTTAATACTCTACTCATATGGGTAGCACCAGTCTGGGTGGGTGTCCCACTGGACATATCTACCGTGCATGGTCTGGGTCTAATATTTACTCACTCCCTCACTCATCTTCTAAACCGCCCTATCCTGTATACAGGGTTCGCGGTGGCCTGGAGCCTATCCCAGGAGACTTAGGGCACAAGGCGAGGCACACACACGCGCATTCACACACTTCAGGCAATTTGGGAATGCCAATTAGACGGTGGGAGGAAACCGGAGTACATGGAGGAAACCCACCAAGCACAGGGAGAACATGCAAACTGCATGCATTTAGATTGGAGATGGGATTAGAAGCTGGAACCTGGAGGTCCAAGACGATTCAAGTGCTATCCACGATGACACCATGCCGCCTGGTCCGATATTTATTTATTTATTTATTTGCAAGACGGCAACTCTCATTTGGAGAAAAAGACTTTAACACCCCATAGTGGGAGTAAATAGTGCCATGTTAGCCACTCAAATATACAGTATAGTTATTTGTTCATTACAGTCAATTATTTTATATTCAAGATATATAGAAATTTTAAATCTTGCTATTTGGTTTCTTCTTGAAGATGATTTCTTCTGGAGGTTTCTCTGAAGGTTTATCTGCGCCACTCATTAAGGATTGAAATCTTCATCTGGATTTCTGTAAAGTTTTTTTCTGACAATGCCTATTGGTTAAAGTGCTACAGGATATAAATAGAATACACGCCTAATCCTCTGTTGATCCTTGCCTGCTATTATATTTTATTAGCTTTAATGCAAAAGGGTGTTTTTTTTTTTAAATGGCATACACATATTTGCCAGTTTTTACTAAATTAATAAATTATCCTTTCCCAAGCTGAAATGTATGTAATTAGCTCAGTTTTTTTGGCTCTTTTCATTTTGCTGCTTAGATCCAGAGGATCTGTCCTAATGCCAACAGCTAACAGAAAACACATGACTCCACTGATAAATTACGAGGCTGTGGTCTTTATGAAAAACAGACCATTGCTCACAGTACAGAGAGGAAGTTCAGTCTTAACATACATAAGGCATTTATGTATTCCAATGTCATCGTAATGGACCTGTGTCATTTCAAGTTGAAGTGTGAGTGAATGCAGGCAAATAGTTATGACCGCAAACATGCTCTTACTGTACTGGGTTATTGCAGCTCTAGTTATTAAACGTAGGAGAGTGATGATTTCCTGAAAGTATGTATTTGCACCTGTAAAAACTATTTTGATGAGAACGGAAAAAAGGAATAAAAGATGAAAAAGTACATTTGTCATGCACAAGTCATTTAAGAGTGGCAGCAGAAATGTATTTCAAACAGCTTTACCGCTTTTATCCGGACAATGATGTAATACCCACGGTATGGTAAAAATATTAGATTATGTAATATTTCTGGCATTAACATTCTCTTTTTTTCTTGCAGCGGACCCTCGGGTGAGTGAAATTCGAACTGGTAAATACCACCACCGGTCTTAACACTTATTCACTGGCGTAAAGAAAGAGGGAAAAATTTGATTTTTTTTTTTCCTTTACAACTGCTAACATACTTAGCATAGCGTACCCAAGTAAATAAAAATGCAGTTTTTAAAAGATGATTTCATTTATTAAGAGAAAAGAGCGGTCCAAACCTACCCTATGTAAAAAAGTAAATGCCCCTTAACCTAATAACAGCAGCAACTGAAATCAAGCGTAAGTCTTTCAAATTGCTGTGAAGGAATTTTGCCCCATTCTTCTTTTGCAGAATTCTTTTAATTCATCCACAATGGGGAGTTTTTAAGCATGAACGGCCCGTTTATGGTTCTCATTCGGATTTAAGTCCGGACTTTAACTAGGTCACTACAAAACCTTAATTTGTTAAATTAATTAATTACATTTTTTTTTAGCTAATCTGAGGTTGACGTGCTGATGTGATCATTGTCCTGTTGCATAACCCAAGTGTGCTTGAGCTTGAGGTCACAAACTGATGGCCAGACATTCTCCTTCAGGATTTTCTGGTAGATTGCAGAATTCGTGGTTTCATTAATTATGGCAAGTCGTCCAGGTCCTGAAGCCATCCAGGTCCAGATCATCACATTACCACCACTTTGTTTGACTGTTGGTATGATGTTCTTTGTTTATGAGGTGCTGTGTTAAATTTAACGCCAGATGTAACGGGACACACACCTTCCAAATGGTTCAACTTTTGTCTCGTCAGTCCACAGAATATTTGCCCAAAAGTCTTGGGACCTATCAAGATTTTTTTCTGGCAAATGTGGGACAAGACTTTAAGTTCTTTTTGGTCAGCAAGGGCTTTCGACTTAGAACTCTCCCATGGATTGCCCAGTCTCTTTCTTATTGTTGAATCATGAACACTGACCTTAACTAAGGCAAGTGATGCCTGCAGTTCTTCAGATGTTGTTCCAAGTTCTTTTATGAGCTTCTAGATGAGTCATTCTTAGAATTATGACATTTTCTTAGAATTTCCCCTTCAATTTAGGACCACATCTTAGTAAAGATAAAAATGATTCACGAAACATCTTAGCCCTAAAAACAGCTCTTAAGGTAAAAATTGTTAAGAGGAGGGAGGAGGACTTTTAAGAGGCTTAAGAGTTTCTATAGCAGAGGACAAAATGGTGGAACGAAGAAATATTCTCCAAACACTGAACATTAAGCTAAAAGTAAACACTGCTCTTCTGCCCAATTTAGTTTTCTTGTTCTTTTACTTCCTTCCATCTCTATTGGATTGTTGGTTACATACCATTCAAAAGTGCAACTTAAACAGACTGTCCTGCAATCATGTAAAAATCTGTCCTGCAATTGGTAAAAGGAGACATTTTGCTCCCATCAGTCTGAAATGGATTACAAGTAATAAAATCAGTATGATAAATTAATGTAAGAACTTAAATATAGTTACTACTGTGTGGAAATTGGTTGCTTCAAAAGTAGACACATTGTCAACATTTGGCTGTTTTAATTATCTTTAAGATACTTTATACTTTGCATAAAGTAGCCTGTAGTCATGATTATATAATTTCCTTATTTACAAACATTATGATTTCACTGTCCTATTCTATTATCATATATTATCATATATTCTATTTTCACAAAGAGCCCATTTCAAGACCTTTACAGAGGTCAGAGGTTATTTTTTTAATCAACCAATCACAGTCCTTGAATTGCTGCGTCATCCCTAGCAACGGGGTCAACCACACCTCCTCACTGAGATAAATGTTAAATGTACTTTCCTTACTCAGAGGTGCTCTGAGAAGTTTCTTAAATCACATTTAGTCTAGAACTCTCAGCTAGGACTTTTTAGGCTAAGCTAGGAGCTCTCTCAGAGAATTCTAAGAAGCTTTGTGAATACAACCCTGGAGTAATTTTGGTAGGCCGGCCATCACCGCTGTTCCAAGTGTTCTCCATTTGTGGATAATGGCGCCACGGTTCATTGGAGATTCAAAGCCATAGAAATGGCTTGGTGACCCTTTACAGATTGATACATGTCAATTACTTTTTTCCCCATCTGTTCTTGAATTGTGCTTGTTTCTTCGATCTTTTAGACAGCTTCACTTTGCCAGAATCACTATTTAAGTGATCTTTTAATGCAACAGATCTGGCAGTAATCAGGTCTGGGTGTGGCAAGTAAAATTTAGCTCAGCCTTCCAAAATGACTGTTTATTCATGATTTAGGGGCAATTACTTTTTCAAATAGGGCCAGATGGGTTTGTACAGCTTTTTCCCTTAATAAATGATATCATCATTCAAAAAACTGTACTCTGTATTTACTTGGATCATCTTTGTGCAATATAAAAATCAAAATTTATTTGATGATCTGAATCATTTAGGTATAACAAATATGCACTGTACATAAAGTATATCTCATAATTATGGCTTACCAGCTCATAATTATGATTAACTATTAGTAAATAGAGTTAGTCAATTAGACATAAGTCATATAAGATATGATTCCTTATTTTTCTTTCTATTTTGAATGCAATGTGCTTCTGTACATTAGAACCTGAATTACCTGAATTCTGTGCTGGGTTCACATTAAAAGTTCCTCTTTAAATAACTAACACTGGTGTTTTGAGTCTAAAATTAGTTTTGAGGCTTTTTGAGTATGAAATGAATTGTTATAGTGAGCAATATTTACTCTGTACTTTGTTTTTCAAAAAATTGCAGTGATATCCTGTAATCTGTTAATGAAATTAATATTTTGTGGCAACATGTTTCCACTTATACTGTATGCTCTAAATGATAAGCTCATTTCTTTTTATCAATGCAATTGTCTGTATTATCTCACTCTTACAGGTAAAAATGCCATCTGGTCATCATTCTCATTTAAAGCAGACTCCTATTCCGAGTGCAATGGAAACCAATTTGTGAAGCGTACATGGTATCGCAAGTTTGTGGGAATACAACTGTGCAACTCACTCAGATACAAGATCTACCTAAGTGACTCACTAAAAGGTCAGAACCTAGTTTACTGTCCTGGGCATTAGAGCAGAATTTTGTCCAGCTATGAGCGAAAACTTGCTGTGATACTGAAAGAGCTCATTAGCTCTTTATGGCTGCAGTCCAAACGATTACATCATGTTACATTACATACTGCACTTCAAGTTTAACTAACTACTGTACATTTTGTAAAGCTTCAAGTAAAACCAGGGGCTGCACAGTGGTGTAATGGTTAGCACAGTCACCTTGCACCTCCAGGGTTTGGGTTCAATTCCCGCCTTGGGGTCTATATGCGTGGAGTTTGCATGTTCTCCTTGTTCTTGGTGGGTTTTGTCTCACAGTCCAAAGACATGCAGCTTAGGCTAATTGGTGTGCCCAAATTGCCCGTAGCGGGTGTGTGCCCTGCAACAGATTGGCACTCTTATCCACTCTTAACCCCGCCTTATGCCCTAAGTCTCCTGGGATAGGTTCCAGACCCCCTGCAACCCTGTATACAGGATAAAGAGGTATAAAGTGGACTCTGTAATGTGGGTTTCTCCTTCACACAGTCAGGATGATTCTCATAGCACTAGGACTTTTCTCTCAAGACTTCCAGGTGCTTTTACAGTTTCTTGTCATTTCTTGTAAGCAGGAAGTGAACTACTGCAACTTGCTTTTGGCAGGTCTCTCCCATTATACCCCATTTATTGTTGAGGTGTTTATACTGCCTCTGCAATCAACTGGTGCTGAAACAGTTTTGGTGATGTAACTGTTTTTATGAACTCTAACAGGTACAGCGCAAGGTTAACCACTTTTTTTTTTTAGCAATAGAAGCAGCACTGTGAAGTCCCTGAGGTTACAATAGTGGTTATAATCCTTCATAGTGGCAAGCCATCAATGAGATTTTTTAAAGATTTGGCCAGGGATGGTGTGGGTAACTGAGGTCTGGGGTCTGTGGAGAACTTTGGACTTGTAAACTAAGATGGTGGTCTGTTCTTTACGAAACAGGACGAGCATAAGCGCTCTAGTTACAGGGAGTCCCACTCATCAGTCTTTTTGCCAGGGTTTCTTCAGAATATATAATTAAACCAAGGATTCAGGAAAAACAAATGCAGTCCTGCCCAGACCAGATCTGCTTTGGACTAGTTTCGACCGAGGGGCCCTGCAGAAATCTGGGTACTTGATGTAATTTGATCTTTATATACAGTAGAGAGAGTTGTGTCTGCTTTCTTGGCATTAATTCAGGGCACATAAGTGGGTATCAAGTATGGGCCAAGGGGTAAACTGCCTGCTTGCAGATGATGTTCTCTTGCCACTATCTGAACAAGACTTGCATTTTGCTGCTGTATGAAATAACTGGGATAAAAATCAGTACCAAAAAGTCCAAGGCCATGACTACCTATTGGAAAAGAACCATGGGATCTTAATCATGAGTGATGCCTATATTTTAATCATGTGGAGCTGCTACCAGCTAAGTTTAGATTAGCCGGTTGGGGTTATTTGGCCAATTTATGAGGATGCCCCAAGGTTGGCTCCAAGAGTTCTATCTGGCACGTCCCATTTGACAGAGAACCAGGGTCAGACCTAGGACCAATTGGAGAGTTTATGTCTCACAGTTGGTCTGGGAGCATCTGGGAATTTCCCATGTGGAGCTAGAGTATTTGTCCTGGGATAGAGATGCTGTGCTGACCTTTGCCTTCCACTGTGAAAGAAAAAGCAAAATAAATATGTATGAATAGATTTATGTCTAAATAAAAAAAAATTTTTGACCCTGACTTGTTTGTTCTAGCATGATGGTATGTTGGTGACAGAAACTACTAAGCATATCTATTAGTGATGGGTCGTTCATGAACGATTTGTTCTTTTTGAACAAATCTTTAACGTGACTCAGAAGAACGAGTAGTC
>JAOVVB010000049.1:25200466-25219677 GCA_028570985.1 Heterobranchus longifilis
GTTTGATTCCCGGGTGATGCTGTAACCTCTCGCAGCCAGAGGTCTAGAGAGAGCTGATTGGCCGAGCTCTCTCAGAGGAGAGGGATGAGAGGTACTTAGTGCACTCACATTAATCACGGCTCTACAGCCGATTTGTGAGCTCGTGCAAGCGGAAGGAGCGGATAGCGCTGTCCTCCGAGTGTGTTATGCCGCCCCCAACAGTGCGTGAGCGAGCAGTTCGAAAAGATGCGGTCGGCTGGCGTCATGTGGTTCGGAGGAAACACGTGATAGTCTTCAACCCTCCTAACTGAGTGATCGTAGAAGCCTTAATGTGGGAGCCCCCTAGTGACGGGGAGGAATTGGACATGACTAAATTAGGAAGAAAATCTGGAAAAAATCCAAATAAATATATATATATATATATATATATATATAAAAAAGAACATGAAAGTGAAGTTGAACATCTGCCATGGCCTGCACAGTAACCAGTTCTAAATATTATTGAGCCACTTTGGGGTGTTTGGGAGGAGCGAGTCAGGAAACGTTTTCCTCCACCGCATCATGTAGTGACCTAGCCACTATTCTGCAAGACGAATGGCTCAAAATCCCTCTGGCCACTGTGCTGGTCTTGTATCTGTCATTCCCAAGACGAATTGACGCTGTATTGGCCGCAAAAAGGAGGCCCTACACAGTACTAATGAATTATTGTGGTCTCAAACCAGACGTTTCAGTTTCATTGTCCAACCCATGTATATATGTATCTAATGTGAAAATGTTAATAGTTTTTCCTTAAACTGTCTCACAATAAAGTGTGTATAAAAACTCAAACTCTCTTTCTCTCTCTCTCTCTCTCGAGCTATACATGCCAGTCTCTCGTCTCAAGATCTCGTTTCCTGGAGGCCTCTTGCTCTCTGGCTGATCACCTCCGTCTGCCCCTGCAACGCGAGTGGTAATCTCTAATTTCTCTTTATTCACAGACATTCACCCATTCTTAGTGATTATACAGATTTACAGGTACTTTTCAGAATTTGGCATCAACATGAATCCATGAACCCAGACTCACTTATGCTAACACTTCAGTCTAGTGGTGGTGTTGTCACATGGCCCACTTTGAGCAGTAACGTGAGTATTGGTTGAATTTCACAGCCTGTTATCATATCAACAGAACCAGACCCAATAGTACCACTTTGTGGTACAACAGGAGATTTGTAACAAATGTGCAGCTGAAAAATCTGAAGCAATTAGGTCATACAATCATATTAGCTTAGACCAGAATCTCAGAAGAATCTTTTATATTATATTAAAAAAATATGTACCTTTTTACACAACACCAGCTGGTGGTCAAAAAGAAAGAAGACTCGATGTTGACTTCTCCCATAAGGTTGGTAGATCCAGGACAGCTCACCTGTGTAGATCAGCTCAGAGCTTCTGTCCAAAATGTCATTACCCTGCACAGAGAATCAAACTAATAATTAATCTCGACTCAATTTTGACATGCTTAGTTTTCACACTACAAAATATTTGAAGCAAAATACAGACCACAAACATATCACATGTATTGTTATGTACAATAATGGCATGAAAAATGTATTTATTTACTAAGTGTGTAAGTGTGTGGCTACCAAGTTCACAAGGGTGTGCATGAATTTTTTATGTAACTCCATTCAGACAGTACAGTACACTGTGCAAAAACATACTACATCTGCTGGTTTCCAAACAAACAATATTTTAACACTGATTATGCATGTTCTTAAATAAAATTTTGCCACTGTTATTAAAATTCCAGCTTTTTAGTTTATACTGAAACTTGTTTTATCTTTCTGGAAACTAACAACCCAAAAACATCTAATGTGCCTAAATATTAATAAATGGCTATTGTAGTCAAGTGCTGGAAAGCCAAGTAACAATAAAAATGGAATTATGGTAATAAGGATTCATGAAGATGTTCAAAAGTGCAGACACAGTTCTTTTTTTTCTTTTGCAATAAGCTGTTGTGAGATCTAAGCTGTATAACCATTTTACCACTGCTTAAAGGGACATTTTTTTTCCTACATGCTAATTGTGGCTTATAGAACTATTGAAACATTAAACATTCTGTTCCTTTTTCCTCACTTTACATTTATTTTTTAATCTACTTATGGAAATCATTGTTGCCAAATATAAAAATAATGACTGCCCACTAAAAATAGTAAAGGCAAAATTCAATTCAAATTCAAAATTGATTAGTATTTAGAACGATTTATTGTTCCTTCCACCTTGAATAGAGGGCTCAGTTCCAGCTGAAGAAAAACAGCACCAAAGAATTATGCTGCCACCACCATGCTTTACTGTGGGTATGGTGGTCTTTGGATGATGTGCTGCATTGTTTCTGCTTTTGAGGTTGTGACAAACAACCAATTTTTAATTTGCATCTTTAGGCACTTGCAGCATGTCAAAGTAAGAAATTTGTTCCCATTTCTTTAATGTAATCTACTGTACAAAGTTTTATGAAGCAATATCATATGAAAGTTAGTGTGTTGTGCTGAAGTGTGTTGTGCTGTAAATAAAAGAACATGGCTAGCTTATAGGTGTTTTGGAACAACTTATTAAATAATTACTAAGGAGTCAAAAAAAAGTGAAAAAGCTTTTTGAAAGATTACATATAACATTAACATTATCAGATGTATTTTAAGTTCTTCTGTGACTTTGAATGCGGTTTTCAGCAGGGAGTTGCTACTTTTACCCATTGCACTTTCACTGCAACAGACAGTAAATATACAGTAATTAACAATTGTAGAACACCTAGGATGCAGAATGATACATATAGGACAAGGTGGTACTGTACATACATTAAAGGTCCTAGTGGTGTTACTGTCAGTTATCTCCACTCATGCAAAGTCTCTCGTTAGTTATTAGTCATAACTAATTTAAATTAATTGAATTTGATTTGATATGATTTGATTTCCACATCACTTCCACTTTAGTACCTTTTTGAATTATCTCCAAAAGGTTCAACCTTAATCTCATCATACCATGATACATGTTTCCACATGGTTTAAGGAGACTTCATGTATGTTTTTGCAAAAATGCACAATTCTTGGATGTTCCTCTTCCTAAGAAAAGAGAAATACAATTTGGGAACACCAAGAGTGCAGGGCCCCAGTGCTAACCACTACATCACCGTGCCGTCATACCCAAAGCAAAATGACATCAAATGTATAACACTACAGGTTATTATCAAATATTTAGCTTTGATTAAATTGTTTATAAATGATCTTTATATGGAAACATGGAATCAAAGACAAAGACATAAAGAGTAGCTTCTTATTGTACTTTTAATAAAAGTTATGCACAGGTGTAGAAAATTAATAGAAAAAACTAAATTAAAAAAAGCAAGCGAAACATGTTTAAAACATGTCTGTTTAAAAATTTATTAGCAGCAGTAAATATGGTAATAGAGAAAGAGCTCTCTGCACTAAAAAATAGCAAAGAAGAAGCCTTCTTTGTCACATATACTTTACAGTACAATGAAATCGTTTCTTCGCCTATTGCAAGTTAAAAATCTACGGTGCCCCGGAACTGAGGGAGTTAAGGGCCTTGCTCACGGGCCCAACAGTGGCAACTTGATGGATCTGGGGTTTGAACCACCAACCTTCTGGTCAGTAGGCCTGAGCCGTAGCCCACTGAGCTAACACTTTTCAACTTCTTTTTGTTTACTCAATTCAAATCCATAAAATGTTACATGTTATGGGTGTGAGAAATGTTAGGGGACAGAGCTACTCTGGCAGCAAAATGGGAACCTATATATACATGTACATGCATTCTTTTTATGTACCCAAAAAGAACTTAAATTAAATTAAATTAAATAGAACTAAGCATGTTGGAGTCTGTAAATTAGAAAAAAATAAGTTGCTTGTTCAGTAACCAAGAAAGAAAATGTCATTATAACTAAAATGACTTTAAAAGTCCAAAATATACAAAACATATATACAGTACCAACCTCCCAGTCCAAAACAGATGCCTGCCACTGAGCAATCTTATCTATGTTCTCCAGTCTTCTCTTGCGCTCATTGATCTGCTGTGTCACATTCCTCATGACGGCTAATGCTGCAGCCACATAACGATAGTCACTGAGGAAAAAAAAAAAAAAAAGTACAATAACACATCACATATCACAAAATATGTTGCTTATAGGTAAAACCCCTTTCACTGTACTCTTCTTGTCGTTGCGATTTTTGACAACAGGACTCGCACTGTCTAAGCTCTCACTGATCCAGAACCTGATCAGAACCTGATCTGCCTCCGCACTATCAAGACTTTGTCCTTCCCTTTGGCGTGTCCTCTGTCCATTCAAACTCTAGATGGCAGCAGTCTTGATTCTATTAATCTCTGGCAATCATACAGAGATCACCTCTTTTCTAATCATAAGAAGATTCCATACTCCGATTGTTCTTGGACACCACCCCTGGTTCGACACAATTCTCATTTTGAATTGCCACACAATGTAATATTAGGCTGGATCCCGTCATGCTTGTCTTTGCTCTGCATCCACCCAAAAAAGGATTTTTCTCTGTAAGGAAGATTTGTAAATCCTTGCGGCCGTGCATTGATTATCGTGGACTCAATGAGATCACCATAGAGAACCATTATCCTCTCTTTCTCATGAATTTTGGCTCTGAACTGTTGAAAAGGACTCACATTTTCACAAAGCTTGACTTCATAAATGCCTATTACTTTGTCAGGATCAGAGACAGGGATGAGTGAGATTTAACATGCCCCCACAAATATCTGATGGTGCCTTTTGGGTTAACTAAAGCATGACATCCTGAGCATGGTCCCACACCACTTATTGTGGAGAGTGTAGGTCAGGGAGCTCAGTGCGGATGATGTGCTCAGCTGATCACAAAACCCTCTGCAGAGCCTACTTATCCTGCATGGTCCTTTTCCCAAATCAGGCTGTGATGTTTCCCATCAGGATTGTCTCTATGGTGTAGAAGTTCCTTGAAGGGCAGTCTAAAGTCCTTCAGAGGTCTGAGGTGGTGAACGTGCTGACAGCCTTCTTTACCATGGTGTTGATGTAAAAGGACCTGTGTGATATGAACACAAAGGTACCAAAAGTTGTCCACTCTCTCCACTGGGCCCCCATTCATGATAAGGGGGTGATTGGCAATCCACTGACAAAGGAATGTTTGACCAATTGTAGTAATTTAGTATTTCCCCTGTTAGAATATAAATGGTGCTGACTATAACTGATGTAAACTCCAAAAAAAGAAGGTGAAAACGGTGATATTTAATGTTAAGAACTCAAGGTTGGGTGTGCAGGACTGCATGTGAGGTACAATGCGTGTGATGTTGCACCAGCTACTGTTTACCATCAGACACACACACCCTCCCCTTGACTTTCATTTGTTCTGTCCAGAACTGGCTGGTGGCATGGTCCAGCACCCCTGGGTTCAGGCATGTCTCGGGGGACCCGAATGTCCCTCTGAAAGCTGACCCTGGCCCTGAAAAAATCAAGTTGTTTTCTAGAGACTGGACATTGGCTAGCAGGATGCTAGTAGTGATGGGTCATTCATGAACGATTCGTTCTTTTTGAACGAATCTTTAACATGATTTAGATGAACGAGTAGTCTCGGAGAGTGATTCGTTCATTTTCTACTGCGCATGCGCAAAGCATCACAAAACCTCTGTATGTTATATACAGGAAACAGTATTGAACGATTCTCCTAGTGAGCCTTTGAGTCTCGAGTCGTTCGTTCTTTTGACATGTGACTCCCATAGACGCTATGAGTGCAGTACACAGGAAACAGAATTGAACGATTCTCAGCAATGAGTCCTCAAGTCTCGAGTCGTTCGTTCCTTTGTCACGTGACTCCCATAGAGGCTATGTGGTGCAATAGATTCAAAAGAACCAACGACTCAGACTAGACGATATGAGGTGAGCTACTCATTCTGTTTATTTTGTTGTCCTTAGTTGCATTGTAATGTTTTCATAACTGGAACTATAGCCAAAATTTTGTGGTATTTTTATTGAAAACGCAACATTTTAATTTCTGATCAAAAGAACGAAATGAACAAAATGACTCAAAAAAAGATTCGTTCATTTTGATGAACAAGATTCAAAGAACCGAGTCACTAAAATGATTCAAACTTCCCATTACTAATATTATAAGCTGCAATAAATAAGGGCATCTAAAAAATTATGTAAATGTACATGTGCAAAAGTTCATATGGTTTCTTTTACCTTTAGGGAAGTTTTATAACATTGGGGATGAGACTGGGTATGGAGAGGATCATTGTCAGTTTGTTGATTCCTATCTGGATGGACGGACTGGAGGCACTCTATCACAATACCACTTACCACTCAAACAAGGTGCAGCCATTTGTACTGTCATACTCTTGACATACTTGACCCAGACTCGTCTGCCAGCTATTATTTTTTCAATATTAGCTAGTTATACAGGTACTTTCTACTGAAATTGGCTGCACTTGCTTTATTTTAAAAAACATTGATATTTTTCTTCAGGTTATTTCCGCTCCATGCGCCAGGAGCCTGTGAAGTTTGGAAAGATTGGTGGTAGCACCCAGATCAACTATGTAGCCTGGTATGAGTGTGGAGTCCCCATTCCTGGGTCATGGTAGGACCCCTGAAGCTCTCTGAGGATGTGCCTGATTGGAATCTATACTGTGTGAGAGATGACAATGTATAAATATGTACAGAATGGGGGAAAAAAAGCAAAAGCAAAAAGT
Organism: Heterobranchus longifilis; assembly: GCA_028570985.1. Lineage (NCBI taxonomy): Eukaryota > Metazoa > Chordata > Actinopteri > Siluriformes > Clariidae > Heterobranchus > Heterobranchus longifilis. Next base: position 25,207,175 of record JAOVVB010000049.1, read on the forward strand.
TCTATTAAGTGTTATCTGCAGTATCTAATGGCACATATAATGCTTAATACTATTTATATGCAGAACAAATTTATCAGCCATTTACAGAAACAGCAGAGTTTATGAAAGTACGGGGTAGCAGGCTCCCTGAATGTTTAAAACGTGTATATTATTTGTGAGACTGGCGATTTCCTGGCAGTTGGCAAAATAGACGGCATAAGCTGAAAAAGGAAATTGGTCATATTGTGCAGCTGTTTAATAGACACACTAAAATATAAACCTCTGAGTAAGATGAAGATCTATGCATTTGGTCTAACAAGAAATGCATTTCACCAGCATGAAGTTTATAGTTTCAAGAAGTTTTTGTGCAAGTTTTGCACAAACTACATGTAGATCATTTGGCTAATATATATGTGTATATGTGGGAAAAAATGAACTAAACCCTCATTCTTATTTGTTCATGAGGTTAATTATTGCAGGGTGTTAAGGATAATGAAAGTTGATTTTTCTGATCAGCTGTTGGAGATATAACAAGACAAGTGATTGCAATGTTAATGCTATTTAAAATGTTTTTTTTAATGCTACAAAATGTATTACTTTTGGTGCAGAATATTTTGTTTTTTATATGAAGGTGCACAAGAAAATAAATGTTTTTCTCCATGTCTTTAAACCAGTTGCATTAATTACACAAAGTCATTGCAAAAGGTCAATGGCTGGTATCCATTTAAGAGATTTTCACAGCATACACAATCAAAGAAATAATGCCAAAAACGTGTAGAACGTGTCCATCGCTATTTCACACTCCAAAACACTTAAGTAAAAAACATTAGATTTTTAGTTTTAAAGTCTTTATTCACCTCCAGAAAACAAATGTTAAGTTTATACAGAATGACTTGGGCCACTGCAGAGGGCCAGTCAGTTATTAGTAAAAACCAGGAGAGAGGGAATGATGAAAAGGAGAGAATGAGGGGGGGAAAAAAAGAGAATTAAACAATGTAATTTCCATCAGCTGTGATTATATCTAGTGTTTCAACAGAAAGCTGACGCATGATTTAACACACGATAACACCAACGAGTAGACAAGTGTTAAAATAAAACTCGTACTCACGCCAAAACACAACAAAACACACATGCACAGGTTGTTCTCACTCCAATAAGACTCACACACACAGCTCTCAACTCCTACACCGTTTGGTCTCATCTGTGCAACCACTCACCGCTTCAATTTCTCTCATTCACTCACGCATCTTCACACACATAACGTTAACGCAGGTCGTCAGGGTCTGATCCGTTCTGCTCTAGTGCTACAGTTGGATTTTACCGGTAGCCGGGGCCAGGCTGGGTGTAGCCCTGGCCGTAAGGGGGGCGGTTGCGGGCATAGGGATTGGAACTCCCTGGGGGAGGGGTCACACCTGGGGGCGGGGTATACCCAGGACGAGACTGATACCCTGGGGCCTGCTGAGAGGCGGGTGGCAGGCTGTAGTTGGCTGGCTGCTGGGAGGCCTGGGAGGTGTAGGGCTGAGCGGGAAACTGAGGTGGTGGGTACTGGCCTGCACCCTGGGGCTGGGGCTGGGGAGGTGGCGGGGCCTGTGCCTGGGCACCAAATCCAGGGGCGGAGCCAGGAGCAGCAGCCTGAGATGTAGGGGTGGGGTAATTCTGGAACTGTTGCTGAGGTGGAGGGGCTTGAGGTCCACCAGGCTGAGTAGTATAACCTGCTGAAGATGAGGAAAAACAAAAACAAATAAATATGTGACCTTAAACCTCACATCACTGAAATTAATAAGCCACTTACAATGAATTACAAAATGTAAAGAACTTTACCAGGATACTGCATGCCATACTGCTGCTGAGGAGCGGACGGCTGCTGAGGAGGATATCCACCTGGAGCTTGATACTGCTGATACATCTGACCTAGGAACCAGACAGACCTGTTTCATCAGACTGATAGGAGTTTTAATGAAGCAGCAATGAACTCGATATGCCATTCTTACTCTGCTTCCTCATCAAACTAAAATCAAAACAAAAACATATGTGCAGCAGTGAGTGAGTGTGTCCTGTTGTGTTGACCAGATGGTCAGTACACAGGAGTAAAAACAGTTACCTCTTTCCAACAAACGTCCTGTTAGCAGGGTCAGACACGCATCGTAAACGACACACAATCATGTCCACACAAATCCCCCCACACACATGAAACTGACCATGTGGAACAGAACAATTTTTTAAAGATAAGTCATAGCGGCCCCATGGCCTGTTTGTGTGTGCAACACTAAGTAACAAATGTGAAATGTGCGTGTGGGTGTGCTTTAAAATATGGCAGATTACTGGATTGATATTAATAAAATAGTGAATAGTACCAAAGGTCTAAGAATTATGACTCTGTGAAAGCATGAGTAACACAACAGTTTCCTTACTTGGACTAAACCGACATAGGAGCTCTGTGGAAACCAAACAGAACCAAATCCAACATGACAGAGGAAAACATGACGCTCCTCACCAGCTCTTATTCAGCTGAATCGTTTTTGTTTTTTTAAGTATTTTCTGAGTTCCTGTGACCCCTCTCTTTACTGAGAAATGAATTAACTATAAAAGAATGTGAGTTTCAGTCTGATTCTATATGCACTGGGGATTTCCTAAAGCATGTCTGCAGTGTTTCTAACCTCATTTTTTTTCATTCTTTGCTCTGAAGACTAGACACAGACGTGCTTGTGTGTGGATAAACCGGTGCAGGTGTGACATTATGTTGCCAAACATCAGGATATCACTAACTGAAATATAGAGTATTTATTCTGATTAAAAACTCAAACCTTCCCAGACTTTCTCTTTCTGCCCTTTACTTCAAAAATTCCTTTAGGAGCATTTTCCACACTTGGTCTGAATGCTCGCGTCCGCACACAGGACTGAACTTTAATTTGTTATAACTGCAGGTTTCTATCTAAACATACACATTCCTTCCAAACCATGGATGAATTAGGTAATTTTATACATCACTTCTGCTTACGTGAAACATTCGTGAAAACAGGGCAGTTTGTTTATTGTCCAACTAATGTTTGTTTACATTCATTATTTGCTTAATTTCTGTTCGTCTATTTTCCCTTGCCACTGATCAGTGATCCAGATGTAGCCTCTAAGATGAGGGTACTCTCAAATAAAATTCTTTTTTTTGGGTCTGAAAAGCATAAAAACATCATCAGAGTCCTTATTCTAATGTGTGTGTGTGTGTGTGTGGTGGGGGTTGTATTTACCATCCATTGTGGTGGCAGGAGACTGCTGTACCCCTGCGTAAGGTGGGGCACCCTGAGGAGCCCCAGCAGAAGGATGAGCTGCAGAGGAGGATGAGTTAATACTGTCAGGAGTACCAGAGCGCTCTTCCACTGCAGCTACTGCTGGGACTGGGACTGGGACTGAGAGAGAAAGAGAGAGAGAGAGAGCGTCAGGAGTCACCAACTTGTAGGCCATAGTCCAGATAAGCAACTTTTAAAAGCAAATAAATATGCTTGGTTTTGCCCTAGTTGTCTAACTGTAAAAACTACTGCAGCTTTAGTAGGTTCTCTGGTAAGGCCTGTCAATCCCGGACGTTTTATGTAAATTATTTATTCGGCGGCAGCACACTGGATCGGCGAGTGCTAGCTACAAAGCTAGAGATATTAACTCAGAAATGAGAGTTTGCAAACTGTTGTTTTGCTCCATCCTCTCTCGTACGAGCTGCGAACTCATGACACGGCTTGTTAAAAACAAATCGGCACCGCAAACTGAGAGGACACATAAGCATGCTTTTATTCTTCCTGAATCCGATTAAAAACATCTGCCTCTTCTGCCGAGTGTATGGCATGATTCAAAATATGAAGCGCCACTGCAAAACAAAACAAAACGACGTCCAACCGCCTTGTTCAGTCATAAGCTAAGCATTATTAGTTAATTGCCAAAATATCTGTTGTGCAGTCATGTCGGTCGCTTTTCTGTACTTATTTTCTGTCTCACATGGAATTCAAAGTGTGCATGTAGAGTCCTAGAGCTGCATATTACAACTAAACATTCATTTGAGAAATTGACTGAATTATAAGATTAAAGATACTTTCATCATGGGACACAAATGTAAAGTTAATAGTGCTTTAATGCTACCCTAGTAAAGATTTAATCATTTGAAGCAGTCTTTTTTGTATCACAGAAGAGTTTATCACCTTTAGATAGACAGACAGACAGATAGACAGATAGATAGATAGATAGATAGATAGATGGATGGGTGAGTAAAAAAATATCTGCACTCTGGTTATATTAAAATGTCTGTTGACTGTTAAATGTCTTATCTGTGCTTTTCATTCAAGGCTCCCCAAATCACTGCTGTGCATTTGCAACTGCAGTCCGAGCAAAAATGGATCACTTGTGATTTGCACGAAAGAAGAGCAACATGCCGTGATTTGTCTTTTTGTGGTCCGAGGGTGTAGCGTTAGGATATCTGCAAACAAAATTTGGACCGACACTCTAAGGAAGGCGAAAGTTTCTTAAAGAGAGAATCATTACTGGTGTCAAGACATGGACTCATCAGTACAAAACCTGAGAGTAAACAGCTGAAAATAGAATGGAAACATTCTCAATCGCCAACCAAGAAAAAGTTAAAACGTCAGCCATCAGTGGGAAAATTGATGTTTACAGTTTTCTAGGATTCTCACAAGCCAGTACTGGAACATTATCAGGGATAAAGGTTTAACAATTGAAGGTGCTCGTTACAGTGAGATGCTTATTGAAGAGCTGAAGCCTAAACTTGGGATTAAATGCAGAGGATTGTTATATCCAAAAGTGCTGTGATCTAGCATGACAATATACGTCTGCACACACTGTTGACACTCTGCAAAAACTTAGCTTTGAGGTGTTAAAGCATCCTCCCTATAGTCCTAAACTCGCTCAATTGGACTTTCACCTGTTTGGTCCCCTAAAAGCAGGCCTACGAGGATGAAGATTCGCTTCTGATGAAGTGAAGACAGCGGTGCTTTCTTGGCTCACAACTCAGACAAAAGTATTTTAATAACGAGCTATAAAAGCTTGTTGACAGATGGACAAAGTGTATTAAAAAGCAAAGGAGAATACATAAAAAAATATATATGTATTTGTCTTTTCTAAAAGTAAATTTAAATAATTTTCTACAGCCAGAGTGCAGATCATTTATGACTCACCATTATAGATAGATAGATCGAGCCCAGAGGAAATCCCAATATTGTTTATTATCTACTCCTGAGGTACACTACCGCAGTAAACCCCTATAAGTCTTTGTACCTGGAGCAGCCTCTTCAGACAATCCAAACGCTGAGATGACGTTCTTGCTGACCTCTTCTTGGTTCTTCAGAGGGTCAAAGGCAGACATGCTAGCAGCACTGACCGGAGGAGCCTGCTTCGCTGCTGTGTCTACAGTTTCCACACATTCTGGACAACAAGCATAACCACAAGACTTCAGTTTAATTTTAACTACTAGTAACGGCTTTGATTATGGTTAGTACTTGATAAGAGTGAAATAAAATAAGATGAAAATAAAGCATGTGCAGCATGAAACTTCAAAATAACACAGGGACAGCGAATGTACAGTAACTAGCTCCAAAACTATTCTTACACAAAGAATTATAGTACATACACTACCAGTCAAATGTTTGGACACACCTTCTAACTCCTTGGTCGTTCCTGATTTTAAATTGTTTCTACAATGTAAAACAATGCTGAACGTATCAAAAATATGCAATAATCTCCCTTGAACAGTTGATATTGAGATGTATCTGCTACTTATGCCCTTATAACGACTCATAAATAACACATTGAGTAAGTTTGAGTAAGGTAAGTTTTGGTCTTGTTTTCCTGGGAGGGTCTTCATGAGAGCCAGTTTCATCATGGTGCTTGCTGGGTTTTTGCACTTGACAATGCACTTGACACAATACTGTTCTTGGAAGAACTATTCCAGAACAGCTGACCTTCATGTCTTAAAATAACAAATGACTGTTGTTGTTACTTAATTACTTGAGATGGTGGGGGAAAAAAATCAATTATGAATTGCGATTCTTTTGTGTGTTGATTCACGTATCGTAAAAAAACTCTGAAATCGATTTTTTCAAACATATGTTTCTCAAGGAGATAAACAGGTCGATCGGCAAGCGACCAGAATTGGCTGGTTTTCAGTTTGGCTGACCGGTGATCGGCTGTTCAGCCTCAGATACAACTGATTCTGCACTGAGCACAGAAGTTTCCAAGTGGAGCAACAGAAACGCATTTTTATGGCGTTACATTATAAAAAAATGTGCATGTTTAAAAGCCACTAATCTGCCCTTTTCTTCAAACTCTGAGTGATTTAGTCTCAAACCCACCGATTACTTACACTTATACAGGTCTCAAAACACGGCGAGCACAATTTAATAGAAAACTGCGTGAGAAGACGCAGGCACCCACTCAATCTGCAAGCTCACTTTTGGGTTTTGAGACTTTGGAGGCGTTAAAGGCTTTAGAGGAGGTTAGGCATTGCTGTTTCTTTATAATCATACAGTAAAATGAATTATTTGCCAAGTCTGAATTATTATTAGAAATAATGACACAGGATGACAGACACATACTGCTCAGTTAAATGTTAAACTGTTGTACTTTAAGTTATTTTGTATTGTTTAAATGCTGCGCTTGTTGTTTAATTTAAGATTCAAAGAACTTTATTAATCCCAGAGGGAAATTGCTTAAAGTGAGATTGTTTAAGTGAGAAAACAAATGTTATAAGGAACATACTACATTTAATTAATAATTTCACTTTTTTAAATGTTTAAAACTGTAATAAAATTGGGTGAAAATGTGGAAAACAGGCCATTTATAAAATCGCAATACTTAGAGAATTGCAATTTTAACCATATCGGCAACCAAGAATCGTGTTAATATTGTATCAGGGGTGATAGTTGATTTCCACGCCTATTAATTACTCATACCTGTGTGGTTTATTTCATATTTTGGAAATCTTCAGTATTGTTCTAGAATGTAGAAAAATACATCCAAACTTTTGACTGGTAGTGAAGTATTCAATGTCCTGCTTTGTTGCTTTTTGTTATTGAGTGCCTATAATGACACGCTGTAATAAACCTATGCTAAACTAGTCTCCTTAACTGTTCAAACAATATTGCTGTTCCATATCCTTAATTTTCTTTTCGTTTAATGTACATGTTGTGACAAATGACAAAATAAAATTATAGTTTCCAATTTCTTTAAACTATACATTAAAAATGCTGGCCAAGAACGGCTTCAAGCATAAACGTATTATTTTCTACTATGTTTAGTATCAAAGACGCTGATTTCTGGGTCGTGAGTCATATCTATTGTGACACAGGAATGTAGGAGAACTGAGTTTGTCGTGCTATACCGGTCTCAGGGTTGCTGTTCTCCAGGGCATGCTCTGACGGTGGCTCCAGGCTGTCCAGCAGGCTGTTGATTCTGTTTCTCAGCTGGATCAGTTCCTTGCGCAGGTGCTTAACCTGAGACGACTCCAGTGGTCGTGGCTGCCCATTCACTGTGGAAACGCAGGCAATCATTTTTCTCAGTGGGAGAGATGCAAATAAATGCAACACAATGAAAAGCAGAGGCGGCAAGTACAGATGCTTTGTAATAAAGTATTTTTATGTGCATCTATACTTGTGTATTTTCAATAATGTGATACATTTTACTTCAACTTAATAGATTTTTTTTATTTAAAAAAATTACTTTTACTTCCTACATTTTAAACGGTTGGCTGTCAATTACACGAAAGTGCATTGATTTTCTAATCTAAACGTTTAGAAATGTAAGATTAGAAGCAATCTAGCTAGCTAGCTAATGTACTGAGCAAAAGAGTTGTTAACTCTTACACATTTGGTTTGTGTTTCCCACCAATAAGATTTTTTTTTTTTAACAAGCCTATGACTGTTATGCTTTGGCAAGTCTTTTAACCTTACTGTATTCTGGAAGTGCATTGTTTGGCAAATACTTTTACTTGAGAATTGAGTTTGTGTACTTCTACCACCTCTGCTGAAAAGAGCAGACTACCCTGTTATTGTAACTGAGTGTTACAAGGCTGTCTGCTTGAACTGTTTCAGGCTCCACAATACACCCTCTCATAGCAGAATCAGCCCCAGTCTTTTATTCAAGTCACACGTCTGGGACACACACGTGCACGTGAGTTTGAGACGTCACAGCCCGGTAATTGACCTCTACAAGCTTGACTTGGAAAATACACAACTCTCCATATCTTCACTCCGCTCCCAATGTTCTCCGTCACCTCGTTTTATGACCCTTTGGCACAAAGAGGCAGGGCTGCAACCAAAACATTGGACAGGAAATCACCTCATCTGGCTGGAAAAAAATATATCTTTGGACAATGCCTAAAAGATACGTCCTCACACACACAGCATGCAAAAGTTAATTAAAGTTACAGTTATGAAGCTAAATGCAACAAATGCATTATATGTTCATATGTGATGACCCATCTGAGAACATTGGCATATAAGCAGCCTTTTACTTTCAAGCCAAGAGTTCGTGACATCGCTACACCAATGAAGCATGAACACTTAATTCCCAATTTGTACCTTTGTACAATGTGTGCCATGGCACCCCCTGGTGGATATTTATTGAATGTCGTCAAGTGTGTGAACTCATTCATTACTACAGATTCGTAGAATTCTTTAAATGTTATCTTTCCGGTGAAACATGAATTGTTCGTGCACACGACTGTAACTAAAATTACAGGTTTTAGGTTAATAAACATGTTCTAGCATGAGGTAATTTTTCACACCATTATTTATTTTCCTATAACAGCATGTATAGGAACATTTAACATTTAGAGGTACATAATATTTACTGACACAGTACTGTATGTAAAAGATCTTGTAATACAATTATGTATTACTGGCACCACTCAACTGCCTTAATTACTTACCACATGGGTTAAATGTACCTTTCCCTTGTTTTCTTTCTGAATACACCTATCTGTCCTTATTCTGTATTACCAATCATTTCGCAATATAGCTGCTCAATTTGATACGGCTATGTATTGTCAACTACGTATTGTTTGATTGAGCAGATACCCATTAATTTAGCAGTTAGTGTGCTTCCAAATGTTCAGTTTTCTTTACACTTGACCTCAAGATGACTGTAACTGATGATCACAGAAAGAAATGCACATAATATCGTGACCTTTAGTGCTAACTAAATTATTGAATAAAATTACTGAAGCGGTCACTTGTTATGGTTGGCCGTACTGCATAATAAAACACTCACCAAGCACTTCATTAGCACTTTAAAAACCTACTCATCCAGCCTCAGGGAATGTTAATATCAACCATCAGAATGGGAGGGGGGGGAAAGTTATTTCAGTGATTCTGACCATGGCATGGGTAGTGGTGTAACATTTCTATACCTGCTGATCTCCTGGGATTTTCACACACAACAGTCTCAAAATTGATTCAGAATGAAGCAATAAAGATGAACATCAAGATACATTCTCCTTTACGGCCATAATTTACCCTGCTTCTACTGGCTACTTCCAGCAAGATAATACACCCTGTCAAAATTTCACCCTGTATAAATTTATTCCAAACTGGTTTTATGAACATGATAATGAATTCACTGTTCTGTGTAGAACACCTTTGGGATGTGGTAGAACAGGAGATTGACAGCGTGCAAGTGCATCTGAAAATGTGCAAGAATTATGTTTGGTATAATCCAATCATGTCGGCATTGACCAGAACCCCAGGGGAATGTGTATCCATGCCATGAAGAGTTGAGAGCAGAGTAAGGCCCTACCCAGTATTAGTACAGTGCATCTAATAAAGTGCTCAGTGAGTGTTTTTTATGGTTAGAGAAAAAAATATTTTTTTTCTGAGGATAGCAGTCTGGCTAGTGATTTACAGAAAATGGCAGAATTCTGGTGTCACTAAGCCTCCAAATGTAGAATTAGACACTGCCTTCATGCCAGCAAAAAGGCAGCCCCACCCAACTATCCACAAATATATGTGCCTCTAAACGACTACTGAAACGCTCATTTAAACTGGGTTCTATAGTCAAAAATAGAGCTTTCTGGTAACAGATGGGTTTGTAGTTCAAGGATTGTTAAAAATAAAATAAACTTAACCTTGCTGATATGTACAGCGGAGGATCTGTGACGATGTCAGAATGTTTCTCCTGCAAAAGTCCAATGAACCTCTTTTCCACCCGCATATAAGGTTCATCATACACACCATCAGTATTTCATGGTATTCTGAAATACTGGGTCAAGGTTGGGTCTTTCAAGAGGATACTGATTCATGATGTGTGTCCATATCCACACAAATACAGTTCAATGACCATAGGCTTAAGTTTTAGACATGGACACGACTAAAATGCCCTTGAACAACTGTGGGGTGAAGTCGATTAGAGAGGACTGCACACAGGGCCTCCATTTCTCTGTTCTCAAATATCATAAAGCAATATGGGGCAAGACTTTTTTTTGGCAAATGGAGGGTTAGTAAATAATAAATGGTAGACATGGCGAGTCTTCTTCTTTGTCTTTCGGCTATTCCCTTTCAGGGGTCGCTTCATGTCCTCCCTCACTGCATCCATAAACCTCCACTTTAGTCTTCCTCTAGACCTCCTGCCCGGCAGTTCCAACCTTAGCATCCTTTTACCAATATGCTCACAATCTCTCCTGAACATGAACATGTCTAACCCACCTCAATCTGGCCTCGCTGACTTTATCTCCAAAACATCTAACATGGGTTGTCCCTCTGATTAACTCATTCTTGATCCTATCAATCTAGTGCCACTGACTCTAAGCCGTAGAGCATCACTGGTTTTATCGCTGGCGAGTGTTTCAAGATCTCAAAACTCGAAGGCTTTTGAGGTGGTGAATACAGGTGGTACGCTCTAAACTATACACACACTGACATCCCATCCGATAAAACTAATGTCACAAGGAATGGGTTACGTTTTATTAGTCATGTTCAATTCAGCTGTAATGCTGTCCAATAAAGCTAAGGTATAAAACTTTTGAATTATGATTATGGGTCTATGTTCTTAAAATTGTAACAAAATTAGGTAAAAATGTAACATAGAATCAAGATATTTATAAAATCTTGATACTTACGGCACCTCAATATTAATCAAAATCAGCACCTAGGTCTCGCGATTATAATGCATCATCCCTACTAAATGGTATTTTAGAATGCTAAATCACTTCATTAAGAAAAATATTAAAGTTATTGATATTTTTACTGTGATTGGCCTAATTACCCACAAAATAAAATTATGGTTTTACCCATATATACCAAAGAAGCCAATAATTCTGGAGCTGAGTGCTAAACTTATGTGCTCTGTGTCAGCAGTGAGCCTGGGCATGCTGTCTGACCTCTTAGCCTTGTTTTTTTTTTTTTTTCCACGAGCTTGAGTGATTCCCATTTGCAATGAAATATTACACTTTTTTATCTTTACATCAATCATTAGAAAAGCAGATCATATAGCTATATTCCTAGCCACAATTTTCAAGATTAAATGTTAGTGAACTTCCTGATGTATTCATTCATAAAAATGCTTAAATAATTTCTAATGCAAAAAAAACACAGAAAGTAAGAAATACAGGAAGAACAAATAAATAAATAAATAAAAAGCCAGATACGGCATTACGGCGGGGTCATTTAATCAGCACATCTGGAGAGGGATTATCTGCTTATACATCACGGCCCTTAAATCTCAACACAACATGTGGTGTTATAAACGGTACAGAAGTCGTCTGTATCAGTAATCTGACTAGAGTTCACTTGTATTCTTCACACTCGTTTTTATTTTTAATAGCTTCAAGTCTGTGACGTTATTCCACCAGCATAATATAGTTGGAAATTTGAACATTCTTGGAAATGCATCATTACACAGGCTCAAGGTCACCTGACACAAAAAAACAAGGCTTAAAGGTATTAACTCACCGAACAGTGTGAGCTTTAATATTCTGCTGCACTGGATGGCGAAGGACAGATCGGAGCTGTCAAAGATGGTGATTAGGTCATCGTCTGCAACAGAAGAAGAAAGCGTGAAGCAGAGGAAATAAACTTGTGTGATTCTGAAAAAAAAATAGGAAACTATTTCTGGTCTAGATTGGTTTGGGAATGGCAAATCTAGTTCAGTAATGTCTACAATTTGGGCTCTAATGTGTACAAGCACATTGTTATTTCACTGGTTAGAAACCAAACCACTACAATAACAACATCTTGTCTAGACTCATTATTTGAAGAAAACTGTACTAGTTACTTTTTCACTGATCCTATAAGACGTATTTTCATGCTTATAACATTTAAGCAGAATATAACTTCTTTTTTATTTAAGATGTACAAAGTGGTTGTGCCTTCTGTGAAGCATTTATAAGCATCTTGGTGTGGTAGGAGCAAACTATATTGCTAATTTTGTTTAGAATTGTAACAAAAATTCCTACTGAATTGAGATATTTTTATACAAATCAAATCAGCACCTACATATTTTGATAATATTGTACTGTCTGGTCCCTGGTGACTCCCATTCCA
>JAOVVB010000049.1:25228994-25242706 GCA_028570985.1 Heterobranchus longifilis
CAGGACAACCACCTAGTAATGCATTACAATAGTCCAGTCTGGAGGTCATGAATGCATGAACTAGCTTTTCTGCATCATATACGGATAAAATATTCCTAAGCTTGGCAATATCTCTAAAATGGAAAAAGGTTTTTGTAATATTGGAAATATGATTTTCAAAGGACTGTCTAATATTACGCCCAGGTCTTTTACTGTCGAGCTGGTAGTAACAGTACATCCCTCTAAACGCAGGCTGAATTGTGAGAGCTGTTGTGTACTGGTTTTTGGGCCAATAAGTAATATCTCTGTCTTATTTTAATTTAGTAAAAGAAAGTTATCGGTCATCCAATCCTTTATATCCTGGACACACTCAGTTAGTTTAGACAACTTGGGTATTTCGTCTGGTTTTGTTGAGATGTATAACTGAATATCAACAGCATAACAATGGAAACTAATCCCATATATTCTAATGATGTTACCGAAGGGAAGCATGAATATTGAGAACAGCAGTGGTCCTAAAACTGACACTTGTGGGAACCCATATATCACTGACATTACACCAGACGGTTCTCCATTTAGATCTACAAAATGGTATCGATTAGACAGGTATCAGGTATAATCTAAACCATTTTCCGGCAGATTACTTGTGAATCTGTCTTTAGTAGTCGGTTTCATATTTCTACCAAATCGATAATGTGGGGAGACACAGATAATCTGTTCTACAGGTATGGTATATATCAGGAGGTGATGATATGTGATATCATCGCTTTAAGGTAAAATCTCTATATTAGAGACATCTATACCATGGTATATAATTAAATCTAGCGTATGATTAAAGGAGTGAGTTGCTCCATTTATATTTTTTTAACCCCAAAGGAATTTAGCAAATCCATAAATGCAAGTGCTAAAGCATGGTTAGCATCATCTACATGAATTTTAAAGTCTCCTACTATCAACATTTTGTCAATCAATAGGTCTGACAGCAGATGTCCAAATTCTTTTAGAAAATCAACATATGGCCCCAGGGGTCTGTACATGGTGGCCATGGTAAAATATAGCAAGGGTTCATTATGTATTTCACTAAGTGCAACATTAATGATAAGCACTTCAAATGAGTTAAACCTGGGCCTTGTTTTCTGAGTAACAGTGAGTACATCATTGTAGATAGTTGCGACACCACCACCACGACCAGTTTGATGGGGCTCGTGCTTATACTGTAGAAATATCCTGACGGAGTAGACTCATTCAGACCAATATATTCATTTGGTCTAAGCCAGGTTTTTCCCTATATAACCCACTGCTACAATAATGCACATATCTCACAGTTTCACTAGTGTTTGGATACCATCTAGGTAGAAGGTTTTCTCAGTACGTCAGAGCCATGGTTGGACTACTGTTTCAAGTCTGAAAAGCTAGCCTCCCAGGAACTACTTTATTGGCCCATACAATGCGGAAATGGCTTGGAGAGAGGTCAGGACCATCCAGGGGATGTGGCAATAACTCCCAGCCAAGTGGTGTTTGTGAATGATTGTGTGTATAGTTTCCACAGACAGATGCGTCTCTTCCGCAAGATGGCTACAAGTTATCTGATGAGTTTCAAGCATCAAGCGTTCTAATCACTGAATGTTTATGGGAATGCCTGCAGTGGTGGCTGCTGTGCTTGAAGCCTTTTTTGCTGTCAATCAGTTTTATGCCTTCATGCATAGTACATGTGCTGTCATCATAAGTCCCGGTTTTACTTGAATGCCCCTCGTATAAAACGCATCATTTAAAATAATATAAAAAAGTATATTAGAATACAGACGGTACTGTGGCTAATGGAGATGAGGCTATCGAATCTAAATTATATAAAAGACAATAAACAGACATGCAAGATGTACATAGACGCCTATAGGTTTATGATAAAAGGTATATGTCATTTTTTTGCCATTGTTAGGACTATCACTTGTTTACTTCAAGCTGAACAAACCCCATCGTTAAGCATGCCTAGAAGTGAAAAAATCCCAAATAAATTTCTGATTTTGAAAGAAGCCGGTCAATCCGAGAGTGGACTGTCGCTCAGACGCATGGCTAGGAATCCTGAAATACTGTTAACAGAATTATAGTTCAGTTTAAAGAAAAAGGTAAAACAAATGGAGACACGATGTGGTCAGCCTGGGCCTTCTGAAAAACATCTATCTGAGTGCTGTTCTGAGATCTGCTGAAAACAGCCCTCTCATTCTTAAGAGTTGTTGCTCTTAAAGCTGCAAAAGGAAATCCAACAAAGTAGTAATAATGTATTAATATCTAAACCTTGCTTACTTAACTACAGTGTTAAATTATGGTGCATTCATTTAATCAGAAAACTCATTCATCCACTCACTCATCGTCTATAATGCTTTTTCCTGTATATAGGGTCGTGGGAGGCCTGGAGCCTATCCCAGGAGAATTAGGGCTTGAGGCGGGGTACACCATGAATGGGGTGCCAATCCTTCACAGGGCACACACATACACACACACACACACACTCATTCACACACTAGGGGCAATTTGGGAATGCCAGTTAGCCTAATCAGCATGTCTTTGAACTGTGGGAGGAAACCAGAGTACCCGGAGGAAGCCCACTAGGCACAGGGAGAACATGTAAACTCCAGACATACAGATCCAGTGCTAACCATTACGCCAACGTGCCTCTCTTATCAACAAACTATGGCTCTCTATTTACTGCTTGCATGTCTGTCTGTATTAGGATTTTTTTTATCCATTTTTATGCATAAAACTGCACTGTGGTCCTCGTTTTTAAGGCCTACACTGCTGTTAAATGGTCAGGGTACACAGCAGAGCATGTTTTCATCGCTCACCTATATGTAGAGTTTATTATAATTATTATTAAAACCATGTTATTATTAGACACTGGTTAGCCTTTGTTCAGATCACATCCGGTTTGCAGCCTGGCTCGAGACAGAACAGCTCGTGCGCGTTCCTAGTGATCACCTGCTTAGGTAATTTACACAGCTGCTCGCGCTCTCTCTCTCGCTCTCTCTCCCTCGGTTTCCTTGTCGTTTTATAAATTTTAACGCGAGCTCACATAAATAAAAATCCAAAAACAAACAATACTTACTGTCGGTTGTTTGAAATGCTGGCGCAGACAAGAAAGGGTTTTTATTTAAGAACGAAAATAAAACCCGGCGAAATCTGACAAGGCGCTGAACAATAGCTTTACAGTCTGTGGCAGACTGTACTGATCCGCGCATGCGCAGAAGGAGTTCCTCGTTCTCTCCGCCCCCAAGATGATGCGCCGCAACATCCACCCGTGCGCCATCATCAGCATCACCAACACCCTGCGATGGGCTTTGGAGTGACTCTTATGTCCAGGATTTGTTCTTTTAAACACTGAAAAATGCATTTATGTATCAACATATTTTCATTAAAGGTAGAATATCCACTTAATAATAATCCAACTTAAAATACACCGATCAGCCATAACATTATGACCACCTGCTTTAATATTGAGTAGGTCCCCCTTTTGAAACTATAACAGTGATGCAATGTGTGTTCTGACACCTTTCTATCACAACCAGAATTATTAACCTTTTCATCAAATTGAGCTACACTAGCGCTTCTATTGGATCGGACTACATGGGCCAGCCTTCGCTTCCCACCCTTTGCTTCCCATTGGCCACCAATATCCCTGTCGCCAGTTCACCAGTTTTTCCTTCCTTCAATCACTTTTCATAGATCATCGTTTTTCCTTCCTTTAATCACTTTTCATAGATCATCGTTTTCCCTTCCTTTAATCACTTTCATAGTCTCCTGCAGCCGGGAGCCTAGAGAAAGCCGGTTGGCTCGAGCTCTCTCAGAGGGAAGGGAAACACTTAGCAATCTCATGTCAATCACAACTCTACAGCAAATCAGGGGCTCTGTGAGCGCAAGCAAGTGGAAGGTGGAGATGCTACTATGAGAAGAGCCAGAGAAACTGCAAAACTGGGTCAGAGCAACTGGGTTAGAGCAACTCCAAAACTGCAGCTCTTGTGGGATGTTCGCAGGCTGTAGTGGTCAGGACCTACCAAAAGTGATTCAAGAAGGGAAAACCGGTAAACTGGCAACAGGGTCATGGGGGGTGAGACTCACTGATGCACATGATAAAACTTGGCCCATGTAGTCCAATCCAATAGAAGAGCTACTGTAGCTCAATTTGAGGAAAAGGTTAATAATTCTGGTTGTGATAGAAAGGGGTCATAAACACACAGTGCATCACTGTTGGCAAAAGGGGAGACCTACTCAATATTAGGCAAGTTGTCATAATGTTATGGCTGATCAGTGTATGTAAGTTGAAAAAAAATGATGGTAAATAATGGCAAAATTTTGAGAAAATCTTTCGTAAAATTAATTAAAAAGGATTGAGTACAATACAATTGCGACAGATTGGCACCCCGTGCAGGGTGTACCCTGTCTCGTGCCCTAAGTCTCCTGGGATAGGCTAAAGTCCCTCAGTCACCATGAATACAGGATGAAGTGGTATATATGACGATAAGAAGTACATTACAAGCTACAAAATAGACAGTATATTAATACATTAAAAAAAAACTAAACAATGGCAGAACGTTTTTTTCTGGGTTTTTTTTTTTTTTTTGCATGCTTCTTGCATGATCCTCTGTAGGATGTCAGTGGGGAGACAACCCATCACAGGTTGTTGTTGGTCTTTTGGCTGCATCAGTCAAAGGGTTGCAACAGCAGACCATCTGATCTGCACAGTTTTTACATCGGATGCCCTTCCTGATGCATTATACGGCCAATTCATTTGGGCTTGGGACTGCCACTGCATCCAGTGGCTGGAGTTTGGGCACTGGCTGGGAATTGAACCTGGGACTTAAGCGTTGGTAGGTTTAAAACCCACCACTGAGCCACCAATGCCCGATCACAGGCTGATCATTATAAAGTATAAAAGCAGTGGAAATACACTGGTGAAACACACAAACACACACGCAATCATACATTACATATCATTTGGAAACACCAATCAGACAACACCACATGTCTTTAGACTGTATGGGGAAAAAATGGGGACATTCCCAGAGGAAACCCCTTAGAACACAATGAGATCATCCACACACACACACACACACACACACACACACACACACATGCACGAACGCATGCACACAGACTGCCTGTGATATCTCACCCTGTAAGTGTTTTAATTTGGAGGTTAAAATTGGCATATATTTTCTGGCCTGATAAGGAAAAGCTTAAAATTGTCACTAAGCCTTTACAGTAGAAATGCCTGATAGAAACTTAATCATCGTTACAGGATGTGAAGATGATCCTAAAAATCTTTAGTCATAAATAATGCTGTGACTCGTATTTTTTTTATATGGTATACATTTGTCATGACTAATATATTACCATGCTTATGATGTAGTATGTATACAATGTACAAAAAGACCTACTACTCTAACATACTTTAATTCTAACATAATCATAGAGTTATTTCAAAATCATACCAAACATTATATCACTTGAAATTTAAATAATCTTAGCAAAGCAGAGGTATAAGACAAACTGGTGAATATAGGATGTTACCAAGGTCTTCTACTTTGTTTGCAATTTTTAGTGTACTGTAATCATAATACTTTGAAGGAAAATTGTCTAAATCTAGAAAAATTGATCTTTCCCGTTTGTTTTCAATTATTATTATATATTGTGTTTACACAGTTTCCTGTGTTCATGCAAGATTGGAATATGTTAATGGTGAATAAGCAGTTTGTTGGTGTCTGTTACTGTGCACAGTTGTCTCAACCCTCCTCTTGCTCAACTCTTAAATGTAAAGGTACCATCACAGGAATGTCAAATATTATTTGTACTACGATGATAATGTGTGTGGCATTGATGTTTGGCAAGTGTATCAGGCACAAAAATGCATTTCTAATGGGCTACTCTATTAGATACTGTACTTGTTATTTACTTGTTACTTGTTTACTTGTATATTTTTCATTGTCTAATTATCAGAAGCACAGTGATATTTAAATATTCCAAAAACATTGAATATCCTGTATTTTTCATGTAGACCTATTTATACAAGTCACAGAATATTTAGTTTTCACAGACTATTAGTACCCACCCTTAAAATGGCAGGTTATAACATGTTATAGTTTTTGTTTACTTCTGTTTGTTTTACAATCAAAAGCAAACTCTGAAAGTATGACCATTACTGATTCGGTGATTAATTACCACAATATACTTTCTATGTGTTCATGATTTTCTCAAAATTTATATTCTGTACTTATGCATGTGTGCAATTGCAGCTCTTTAATAAAAAACACACTTTCTAATGGATATAAATCCTTTATTTATAAAAAGAAATCACAAATTTATTTTTTTTAAAAACAACAACAACTTTGACTTGGCTTCTTGTTGGTTATCTTTTTTTTACTATTTATGCAAAGGGACAAAGTAAATATCGAAAAAAAATTATGCAAACCCTTTTAATCAAGCAGATGAAAGTTTTTCCTTAAGGAAATGTATGGCATAAAAAAGAGAATGATGCAAAGGAGAAGAATAGTAAGATGGATAGAAGCTGTTTTAATGTAATGTGCACTGAAATGTATGGACATGTTAAACATGAAAGATTTGAATAAGGGCTTAAATTCCCAAATTTAACTTACATTTTTAATAATATCTATTCAGTGGTTTTCAAAACGAGTGAGCGATAAGATACCTCTCAACAGTCAAATTATTCCAATTCACTTAATTTCACAAGCAGGTTGTGACAATGTATGCACAAATGTACATGTGCACACACACCACATATACACTTGCTCTCATGACAGTTATTCTTGTTATTCACTTAGAACTGGTGTAAAAAGATTATGTCTGTGCAAAAACATTACACTTAGATAAAAATATAAAGGAAAGGCATTAGTACGAAATGGTACATTTTTAAAATATGTTCACTATACAGTACATTTCAGTAAATATTTAAATATGTCAGAACAATTAAATTATCATTTTAATATTTTTTTGAAAATAGGTTTGTCTTCTTATCTTTGGGCAGCTGCCATTTTGGTCATCCTACATATGGCATATTGTCATAAAATAGGAAATACTCCTATGTGTCCCAAACACTCTAAAGCCCAATAACCAAATACGAATATATTAGCACCACATTAGCATGACTCCTTCTAGAAAACTCCAGTTATAATATCTGAACTGAATGCAATTGGTTGTTTCTAGAGTCTTTGTAAAGGTAGTATAGTGTCTGCATATACACAATACTAGACATATGCATGATCGTTGGCAAGAATGCACAGGAACAGTTTCATAAGATCTTTTCCTGTACATCTGATGTTTAAACCATGTAAATGCTTTTCATTTTATGCCTCTCCTACTTTTCAATTGCATGTATTGTGCTTTCTTCTTCTTTATTGATCTACATGGGGTAGAGTAGGAAACCAGAGAAAGAAGAGTGGACATATTGCCCTGCATAAAGTCCAGATGCCTGGTCAGATGGTAATTGAATGTGAACAATGTCTCCTGGCTGTAACGGAACTACAGCACTGCCAGATGCCTGGTCCAAAACACCCTTCTTGTACTCGTCATATGTATACATCACAGGTTCTTCATTTTTGTACAAACCCACCCATACATTGGAACCCTTGCAATGCACATGGTATGAGAAATAGTAGATACCAGGAAGGTCACAGGTGAACACACCTGTCTCTGGGTTGTAGTTCTGTCGGCCATTATACAGTAACTTGTCAAATACTACTGGTGTACCAACAGGAGGGTAGGGTGTAGTCAGTTGTGCAGTAAATGCAGGCATCTCTAGACCACTGGAGCCCATTATATTAGCTCCGCCTCCATCCTTTCCTTTCATATACCCACTAGTTTTCACTCCATCAAGGGCTGGCCCCATCTCTGGCAGAACACCCATGAGGTCAGGGTGTAGGGCAGATGGTCCTGGGGGTCCTGGAGGTCCAGGAGGACCTGGTTGGCCTGCCTGGCCGGGTGAACCACTTGGGCCAGGAGGCCCCGGAGGGCCAAGAGGGCCTTTAGCACCAGGGATTCCCTCACCAGGAGGACCAGCGTGGCCAGGAGGCCCAGCCTCTCCCTTATGCCCAGGGGGTCCAGGTGGTCCAATTGGTCCCCCTGGTCCTACTAACCCTGGAATGCCTTTAGGACCTTGAGGTCCTTCATGGCCAGGTTTACCCCCTTCACCCTTAAGGCCAGGCATGCCAGGAGGGCCAGGTGTTCCAGGTAGACCCTTCTCTCCCCCTTCTCCTTTGGGACCAATAGGTCCTGGGGGTCCTCGTGGCCCAGGCTGACCATCCTCACCTTCTTGACCTGGTTGGCCTGCAATTCCTGGTGGTCCTGGCTCTCCTACAGGCCCTGGTTCTCCCTTTGCTCCACCTTCACCTCCCTCTCCTTTAGGTCCTGGTGCACCAATACCGCCTGGCAGACCTGCTGGTCCTGGAGGCCCAGGAGGACCACTGGGTCCTGAGGGTCCTACTGCACCTGGTGGACCTCCCAGTCCTTTGTCACCTTTTGGTCCTGGAGGTCCAGGTGGGCCTCCCATTCCTTTGTCTCCCTTTGGGCCAGGGAATCCTGGTTTTCCAAACCCAGGTAATCCAGGCTTCCCTGGCAAACCTGGTGGTCCTTGTAGTCCTTTATGCCCTGGGGCACCTGGCTGTCCTGGCAATCCACCATCACCTGGTTTCCCAATGCCAGGTGGTCCTTGTGGTCCTTGTTTACCCTCCAAGCCTGATGGACCTTTTGGACCAGTTAGTCCAGGTGGTCCAGGTTGTCCTTGTTTACCTGGTGCTCCTTGCAAACCAGGTGCTCCAGGCTTGCCCACCCCTGGCAATCCTTTATGCCCAGGAAGTCCTGAGGGCCCAGGTGGGCCTTTCGGACCTTGTGGCCCAGGCAGACCAATTCCTTTATCTCCTTTAGGTCCAGGCAACCCTGGGAGACCAGGTAGACCTTTGTGACCTGGTTCTCCTTTGGGTCCTGGCAGTCCTTGTGGTCCTTGTCCACCTGGCTTTCCAACTCCTGGTGAGCCTGAGGGTCCAGGGGGGCCAGAAGGTCCAGTCATGCCTGGTAGCCCCTCTCCTCCAGTAGGTCCCTGTTCACCTTGTTCTCCAGGTGGTCCCTTTTCACCAGGCTTCCCTGGCATGCCTGGAACACCTGGTTTACCAATACCAGGCAACCCTGGAGGGCCAGGAGGACCTGGAATTCCTTTATGGCCTGGTATACCATTGCCTGGAGGACCAGGAGGCCCTTGTGGTCCTTGTGGTCCTGGAAGCCCTTGTGGGCCAACTTCACCTGGAATACCCTGCTCACCTCTAGGAATGGTCTCACCTGTATGCAGGAATACATAACAATAATTGCACAAAATTGCACATGATATAGTGATACAAAGATATGTTGTGAATATATATAGTGGAAAGTTGGATGATAAAGTGATCACCTTTTTTGTCCTTGCCTTTGTTCATATGCATGGGAAATTGTGGCATTTCTTTCCTGTAATGTGGATACTGCATATGAGGCATCTCTTTTCCTATACCTTTGTGAGGTATATGAGGTACAGGCTGGTGCAATTGATTATGTGGTTTGTGGCCATAATATCCTCCT
The DNA here is from genome assembly GCA_028570985.1 of Heterobranchus longifilis. Taxonomy (NCBI): domain Eukaryota; kingdom Metazoa; phylum Chordata; class Actinopteri; order Siluriformes; family Clariidae; genus Heterobranchus; species Heterobranchus longifilis. The sequence continues at coordinate 25,238,583 of JAOVVB010000049.1, forward strand.
CCAAGAACAGATGGAAATAATACCAGTTGGGCTAAAATCACCAAGAAAGGAGCCATAGCCATGGCCTGTGGAAATCAATCAATCAGTCAATCAATCAATCAATCAATCAATCGATCAATTGTTTATCCAGTCAATTACTATTAATTGTTATTTAATTAGCTACATAATACATCACTCATTATCATCACAGCAAAGCCACATTAAAACAATGTGTAAAGCATTTACTTCCAGAATGTTTTGGGGTAATTTATGCATAAACACACACACATCACATAAGTATTTATGTAATACATTTCATACTGTAAGTATTGTATTTGCCCACCATGCCCAGTCACTGATTCTAATCTAGGTGTTGCCATATTCTTTCTGTGTTTTAATAATGCATATAATGATCTGAAAAGAGATATACAAAGTGTGTAATTTTTTTTATATAAACAAACCATGATTAAAAAATTTTCCCATAATTTGCCTAAAAGAAACTTCCATAGCTCCTTGATCTTCATGATGCAGTTTATTCAGGTATGATTCTTTTTCTTTTAACAAACTATGTTGCCTTCCAGAAACAATTTTCTACCGAGAGCACATACATATTTCCATCATTTATTGGTTCTGTAAATCTGCTTTGCCTATATAAATAAAATTAAATTGAACATGTTGTTGTTTGTAAACAAATTATATTATATATAATTTAGATTACAATGATGTTAGTTATATTATTGATATCATATCAGTAATATTAGACATATATAAACCCTTGTAGACAAAGCATTGTGTCCTAGATGTATATAAGCAAATAATCAAAGACACCTGATCATCAGGTCCATGTGTTGGCTTACTTGAAACACACTCACATCAAGTGTCTTGTTTAAAAATCCAGTGAAAATATTTACCAGAAAAATGGGGGCTTTTATGGCTAAACCCAGCTCCCTAAAGGATATACTGTATATAGAACATGAAATACTGATTGTCTACCTTATATTTTCCCATTAGCTAATTGTTCACCATCATGTGACAACTACCGTACCAACTTGGGAAGGTGAAGGCTAGTACCACATGCCTCTGTGACATATGAAGCTGGCCTCTTCATTTTTAGAAATGCTACTCATGGCAGGTCAAAGGGTAGCTGAACACACTCTGCGAAAAGCACTAACTACCCTCTTCCACTATACAGTTCAAAGATACAAATGATTGGCTTGTGCTGTGTGGATTTACAGCAAACATGGCCACTTTTTCTTTCTTGGATTACCAGGAGAAATGTTTTGGATCCCACACCAGCTGTTTAATTCAGATACTAAAACCCTAAGTCTGAACAGAAAGATAAACAGACTTATCCTGTATTAAAGATATTCAGTGCATGAGCTGATGAACATGGAATGTTGTGTTTCTGTTCAGCCTTCAAGCTTTCATCTCAAAGTTCAGTCTCAAAATATACAAATTATTTGCAGGGCATTTTAGGGTATTTGTGTGCAGTGATAAACCCTGTCCCAGTTGTGTGTTATTTCCTTATTTCCTCTCATCCTTGCCTCCTCGAGAATTGGAACAAGCCTGTGAAATATGCAGCACTCTTTGAGTTGCACTTTAGGTTTTGTGTGTGTGTGCGTGTGTGTGTGTGTGTGTGTGTGTGTGTGTGTGTGTGTATGTGTGCACGTATAGGACTGTGTGTTTAAATCGGTTTTACTATGCTGAGGCATTTGACAAATGCATTACAATGAAAAGTATTCTACAGTTAAATGTTACTGTCACATCCTAAACACCATAAAGGCCAGGTACAACAAGTAATATGGACTTAACGTCACTGGAAATTAATATTACAAGTATTATGAGCATTGTAAAATAATGCAGAGGTTCCAATTTGGGAGAAACTGGGAGCAGATTGTTCATTGTAACTGAATCAGTATGTTAGAAAAGTTTGTTTGTGCGTATGCATTTCCTCTTAACTTCTGAGCAGCAGATTTAATTTGTAGTATAATGAACAAGGGCACTAAGGAAATCACTAACAAATGATGTCTGCCATTCCTACAAATCTACCAATTATTCCTCTGTCTGTCCAGAATACAACAGCACCTACAGCTCTCTCTTGTTCTCCTCATTAAGTTGAAATCTAGTTTTTCTTGATATATATTATTTTCAGATCTAGCTAAACCAGTTTAATTTATAATGTTGCAAATGTACAGATTTTTGTACTTGCCTTGAACTATATCTTAACACTAAGTTTTACTAGGTTCACTTTCATGTAGGTCTGTCAGAAAGAAAAAAAACATCAGTGAATTAGAATTTCGAAGAAACAGCATGGAACTTTGACCTTTCTCGGGCACTTGATGATTTTCACATAGACATGCCATGGGGACTCCCAGTCTTTGGTTCTTTAAGCAGTAATGTCTGTAGTCAAGGTACAGTTCTTGCAATATGTGAATTGATTTATACTGTTTCAAAAACATATGCATGCTTTTAAGTTTAAAATTATATTCAGGGATGAACTTCAGTGCTTCAGTCTAGTCTAAATCCAAATAGATTTGGACAACTTCTGAAATTTCACCAACTATCCTTGTGTGACACACAAGTTTTGAAATGAACAGAGGAAAGTGTTAGATTGCGTTCTGTCCCCGTGTTCTTATTTCTAGAACCTATCACAATATACTCCAGATGTTGAACAAGGCTGTTCTAAGCTATGAGGAGCTTAAAGACCACCAGGGGGCACTGTAAGAATGCAGGGGAATTTATAATATAAAAATAAACAATTATGTATGAATGTATATATGTGTAATATTTTATACTAAGATATTTTGCAATAAGGGACAGTGAGCCTGAGGTTGCTTAGCAACCTGAGAGGTCTGACTGAGGTAGTGACTGTGAGGGTGTGATGCAGGATGTAACTTAGGGCCTCGAAAGGTTCAGTAAGAACAGCCCAGGATGTGGGATTAAGTAGGGCAGAGGGCACATGTCATAAATAACATTCAGGGAAAAAATAACTCCACCAACATTTCAATGCTAAAACAGAGATAGTTTTGGTTTAGTCACTTACAGTGTAGTAATCATGTACCCTTACAATTATATTCACACTGTATTCTATATTGTTTGTGTAAATAGAAATTTATGGACAATAGAGTCAGAATAATTTAGTTATAAGATAATATAAAAATAGTTCTACATATACAGAGATTCATCATGGCTATGAGTTAGCATTTATGTTAGCTTGTTAGTTAGGTCATGGAAATTATAGTTACAGATCAAGTACTATAAATATGTAAATTATGTAGTTATCCAGTGTCAAATATGTAATGTGTTTTTATTATTTTTTTCCAAGTGAGGAGACAGGGCAGTGTGAGATCCATAAATGTGAAAAAAATAAACTAATCAACAAAAGATTAATTTATGTTGAGTCGTTGAGTCTCTCAATCCATAATAAATATTTACTAGGACAATACAAGTATGCTAATAGAAGAACAATGGGCTTTAGGTATTAAATCCATTATTTATTTATTTATTTATTTATTTATTTAATTATAAAATATAATTTAGTTAATTACAAAATTATAATTGTAAAATATTTTTTTCAAAATTATTCTTTAGATTACATATATTTTTATGTTATTTAATTAATTTATTTATTTATGTACTTATTTATTATATATATATATTTATGAGGTGTAAGACATTTCTTGTGCATATACTAACAGTAAAATACATGTAAATGAATATACATATTGTGTGTAATTATGAAATAAACCTACTATATAGATTATGACCAGCAGTCATGTCATACTGTGAACAGCACACACTGTTAAACATCCCTGAACCATTTAAATGACATTCTTCCACACATACTGTTATGCCTGACCATTTCATGTCTGTGATATAATCTCAGTTATTTCTTCTGGATGTGCCGTTAATGTATGTGTTATGGGATTAGCATCCACAAACAACATCCTTTTTTTTTTTTTTTACTTTCTGTGGCCTATTTTCTTTCAGCTCAGACATGAGGTATTTGCTTACAGTATATACACACAGATTTAATCAGGTGCCCCACTTTTCTCAGAGCACGTTCCAGTAGGCTGGGCAGTTTTTAAATTTATCTTAGCAATGTCACAGAGTTTGGCGGTGCTGCTGATGGACAATTACAGGGC
>JAOVVB010000049.1:25324566-25347242 GCA_028570985.1 Heterobranchus longifilis
CGCTCACTGTTTTTTTTTTTTTTTTCTCCCCTCATCGATCTGTTTAAACTAAAGAGACGTCTCAGGTTAAGACATTCACGGACACACCCAACTATGCTGCAATCACGAAGATCGCCTTTTCCACCCTCATGTTATTGGACTCGTAGCTACAACTGTATGTCATGTGATACTAACTGATTGACTGATCACATGACTGTACCTAATAAAGTGGTCAGCATTACTGTAACCATTCGACGGGTAAAATCAATATGCACAGTCGTTAATGTGTCGTAATGCAGTGTCTTCACTGTAAATGTGGCAGAAGATCAGACTCGACTCAAAAAACAGTTTGTCTTTTGATATTTACTTAACAAAAGTAAAACATGCTCCGCGTTAAAATTAAGAAACCTTCTGCTCTCCACCATTTCCACAAATCCGAGTCTTAAAGTGAAGCGCTGATCGAGATGTGCGACTGAGAGAGTCCTCCTGACTTACAATCTCGCTACTCGCTGAGGTTCACTCTTATCTTTTTTTTTTTTCTATTCTAATAGCTAACAATAGCAGTCTTGACACGTGAACGTCTTCACTCTGCACTCCTACGCTAACGTCACCTACAGTATTCACGCACACACCCACACACCAGTCTGTACCGCCGGAGACTCTGTTGCTGACGGAGGGTAAAAGCACTTCCACTGGTGCTATTAGTGCCATGTTTTAGGCAGTTCTTTTACAACAGCCTTTCATGAGGAAACTAGTGAAATGTGTCGTTAGTGAACGAGCTGGCGGTTAAACAGAAACGCGAGGTTGTTTTATTTTTTTCTGATACTCGTTCTCATTCCTGCTCGATAACCTCTTAGTTGCTTCCATGGAAACCTCTAATTAACATCCGAGCTGTTCGTTCTGTGCTGAACGACGAGGTGCGAGTTCGTCTCTTAGATGTACGTTTGAAACAAATACACTGCGGAAAGCGATCAGTAATCAGGAGGAACGCGGATTTGCTCGCAGAACGAGTCACAATAACCTTGAAGGAATGCTTCTGCTTTTTGTATAACCTTGCTGATTAAATTCCGTTTCATAAAACACAACAAGAATGAATGTTATTCAGTTAATTAGACAGAAGAGTAAGGGTTTACAAAAGCATTTAATTCAATCGTTGATCAAAATATAACACACTTTGCCTGGTAAAAAAAAAATGTAAATAGCAACGTGCCATAAGTGAGCCTCGGGAGTCGTCTCTGAGAGTGAGCTGAGTCAAATGATCTGACTTGCTGGAATTCACCTGCAGTTATTTTTTGCTCACAAGTGACTTAATACAATGATTGATTTACTCGAAACGGAACTGAATTTACCGTCTCATGCAGCCATGAAAATCTTGACAGTTAGATTAATTCTGTATTTCAGGAACAGTTACATACTAATACAACAGCATCGTGAGAATTTGTATTTACCTTTCGTCTTTTTTTGGGCTTTTTGTCCTCTTTTTTGTCCTCGGGATGGGTTTTCTCTTTTGCAACAAAGCATTCTTTCTGTAAATAAAATGACACGAAGATAAAACATGTCTACATTAACACCACATACAATGTTACCACATTAACACTGTTTATCAATTATACACCAGCAAACTGGTGACAGGATCATGGGACCAAGGCTCGTCTATGCCAGCGGGGACCAAAGGCCAGTCCAATCTGATCCAAGGCAAAGTGCGTAGAAATTACCCAGATCCCAATCCAACTGAACACCAATGGGATGCACCAGACAAACCAGTCTGATCTAATGAGACTCCACCCTGTCCCGGTACCAGACACCACAGCACACCCCCAGGGGGCAGAGCTGCCCAGGTGCCACAAGTGGAACCTACACAATACTGAGCTTATATGGGGCAGGGACAGCTCATTAAGGTGACCTGTTTGCAATCCATTTCCCCTTCCGCCATCTTTATTTTCATGAGTTCCGTCACGAAACTGATCAATGTTGTTCTAAAGGCCCAGGTTCTAAGGCTCAGTTGTACGTTCACGAGCTTTTCACAGAAAGGGGCAGGGCTATTTACAAACGGGTCTGAGTATTCATGTGTTAGAACGAAAGGTTGTGTGAATCGATGCTCTGTGCACAATTAAATAAGATTTTACACATTTCATATAATACAAAAATATTACAAGTGTTGATACTGCGACAAACCACCAGAAATAAATCGGTGTACGGGAAACTTAGTGCAAGATGAAGCGGAAATATGCGTCTGGTTATCTTTAATTATTAATGATGACTTGATTACTGATTGTTTACGAGTTGGCAGCCTGGTGGGGTAGCGGTAGCACTGTGGCCTCGCACCTCTGGGGTCGGGGTTCGATTCCCACCATGGGTCTCTGTGCATGGGGTTTGCATGTTCTCCTTGTGCTCCAGCAGTCCAAACACATGCATGGTAAGCTAACTGGCATTTGTAATTATTGTCCTAACACGTGTACTGCCATGGAATGGCGTCCTGTTCAGGATGTCCCCCACTTCGTGCCCCAAGGTCCCTGGGATAGACTCCGGGCTTCCTGCGACTAGGAATAGGATAAGCGGTATGGAGAACGAGTGAGAATTTACACGTTCGAGTAAACATTACTACTACTTTTAATTATTATTAATTGCCCTGCGATGGATTGGCACCCTGTCCAGGGTGTACCCCTGCCTCGTGCCCTAGGACTCCTGGGATAGGTTCCAGGTCCCTGCGACCCTGAATACAGGATAAAGCGGTATAGAAGATGAGTGAGTGAGTGAGTACTTCAGCAGGGAGGTTTCTTTCACTCAGTGCTGGTTGAACACATGACTAGAGCTACACTGGCTCAGTCCCGGTTTGTCCTCCTTAATTATCTCTGTATCTAGTCATCGACACATCTCAACACATCAGTCTGTTTTACCTGCACCGTTTTCTTTTTCTTCGCTTTGTCTGTCGCCTGTGTTTTAAGCTTCCTCTTCTTGGTTACTTTCTCCTTAGGCTTTTCTGTTTCCTCCGGCGCGTCGTGTGCTTCCTCCTCCGCCGCCGATCCACCTGGCAAAGACAAACTGCTCACTCAGTAAAGCTGTCCGAGGAAAAAAAAAAACATGGCTCCTTTATCAACATGGGAAAGATAAGAGGATAGATGAATGAAATGGAGACAAATGTGTGAAATCAGCCAACGGTGATAAACAGTTGTAGCTACACGCCTAGAAACACAGTGTGTATTGAACCTGAAAGAGATGCGAGTTTATTTTGCCCCCATGCACATACCCTGGATTTGGATCCGACGGCTTGAAAAACTCACCAAGTCTCTGAATCTACAATTAGGCACTACGTCTATGCCACCAAACTATCTGGAAGGCATGCCAATAGATACGCTTTTGTTAATTAGTGTTTGCCTAAATGCAATTCAGGGTGTAAAAATAATGAAGGTTACACACAAGGCCTCATGATTTAATAATTTTTTTAAAAATTGCATCATCATTAACATCATTTTGACACGTACTGCTATTTAAACTGCGATATTTGCCTATTAAACGTACCATTTAGTATTCAGTCGCATTTATCGAGGCTAACAACAAATAACGGCACTAATGAACACATGCTGAGGATGTTTGCTTGTATTTATTTAGCGGTTCAAAATTTCTCTTAACAAAGCAGCAAATACTTATTGACAAAACATAAATCCCTGACCACGCGTATATTACCAGTAATAAATCTAAAGTTTTTTGTGATTAGATAATTGCTGTGGTCCATATTACCAATTTTTATTTATTTTTTTATGCAATTAATGGTGCAGCAAGTTACATAGAATCCTGTACATATAGTGGAAAATCTAAGAAACGCTGGCAAGGAAACGGCAATGAGAAGAAACCTTGAGAGGAACCAGACTCAACAGGGAAACCCATCCCCATTCGGGTGATAACGGATAGTAGGGATTGATCAGCAGTTATACTGTGTGTTAGGAGGCTGGAAGTTCAGTATAACCGGAGATGTGTTTAAGTCTATATGGAGTCCAGTTTCGTTATTGAAGGCTCAGGTACAAAACCGTTTGTAGGAATTTCAATCCTGAACTATTGAGTGACTGCATTTAAACTGTAATATTTTAACTATTAAAAGTATTGTTTTGTATTTTTTCTTCAAAAGATGTTTATCTAGGTGAACAATTAAGGGTTTTTGGGGCAAATCTCTGTTCTCTGATCACAGAAATCATAATCAGTCGATATCGATTATCTATAATTACAGGTGTCTGTGTTATTGGGATCTTTCATTTAAAGAGTTCTACTCATTGTGATGCACCATTTATTAATTACTACTCAAACAGCAGTGCACGCATATGTTTAAGATCTGAGAAAGTACCATAAACTTAAAACTTTCATTTATTTGAAATGTGTGTTTTCTCTGCAACACATACCATGTCCTTTAATATTTCACTGTAGATCATAAAGAAACTGAAACCAATAGAGTAGCCAGTGCTTGACTAAAGAGCAAAAAGTTTCCATCCCTTAACTAGCACTAATGGGCTTCCACACACACTGAAATCCTATAGTGGAACAGTCTACACCTTATCCATAATGCGGCTGTCCTAGTATACATCCTAGTATACACGCACTCGTTATAACATGCAGCACATGGAACAAGGCTGCGTCGATGAACAACAAATCGAAACTCTGCACGAATGTTTTAAATTAACACTCACATCAGTCACTTTGTATTTGGTGAGCCAATCATGGATACTCATTAGTAAGCAACGAGGGCAGGCATTTCTTTATAAATATTAGAATTTCTGCATTTCTAAGAGACAGACTTTTCCTCTTATCATCCAGAGCGTGTGCAGCTGTGCTGAATAGTCATGAGAAATACAAGATTTAGCTGCTGCCTTTTCAGATAACATTTCTTACTCAAATTATCCACGCTGAGTTGGTCTTAACTGGCGAATAAGGTTTGTTGTAGACGTTTTTGGTAGACGTTCCCCCACGTGGTTTTGCTTTGCAAAAATAAATAAATAATAATAATGATGCATATTTCAAATTTATTGTCTTTTAAGAAGACTTGGTAATATTCCCGAACTGGCGACGACATGTTGATGTGGCTGTAGACGTATGTAAAGTATTTTGCGTCATCACAATAATGTAAACCGTCATCGGTTTATGTGATCGGCAAGTTGAGAGACAACCAATCTGTAAAATTAAGTGATCATTGGCCGATACCGATCGGAGCACCCCTAGACAAATGATCTCATTAAAAGGGTGTTTGCTGATATTTATCTATCACTTTAAAAGCATTTATAATTTTTTTTTTTTTTATCTTGAAATTATTCACAAACTTGACATAAATTCCTGACTATGTGTATATTCAGGAATTTCATTTAGTATCAATAAAAAGCTATATCTATCTATCTATCTATCAAAAATGGCAACCTTTTGCAATACCAAAAAAAAAAAAAAAAAAAAAAAAACATAGGTCCATCACGTATACAGAGATTTTAAATGTAATCCTGATTGCCTCTGCCAGAAGGTTACAACTTTTGGCACATCATGGTTCAATCTTCTAGCAGAATAAAGATGATACAATATGTTTCTATAAATCCACGTTTGTTGTTATCTTTCGAGTGCTCCCGTCGAGGGGTCGCCACAGCAGACAATTTGATCCACACACAACTTGGCACGATTTACACCAGATGCCCTTTTTGATGCATCTCTGCCATTTTTTCCAGGCCTGGGACTAGCACTGCATACAATGGCTGGGGATTGGGAGCATTGGGTGGGAACTGAACCCGGGCCTTTCACATGGCAGGTGAGAAACCTACCACCGAGCCACCAATGCCCTCAGAAGAGACAAAATGATAAGAAGAAAAAAGTAGCAAAAACTGAGAACACGAGAAATAAAAATAAAATAGAAGACGTAAATTAAAGATGTCTGAAGGGAAAATACTGGAAGGAAAAAAAAAAAAAGAATCAAAGACAAGAAAATCAGAGAGACGAAAAAAAAGCAAGTCAAAAAGAATAAAAGAAAATAAGAGAAATAAAAATAGGAGCCTTGAGATGAGATAAAAGAGAAGAGGTTAAAAGAGAAGACATAATATGTGAGAAAAGAAGAGAAGAGAAGAGATGTCAGAAGGCCTGAGAAAAGAAAAAGAAGATATGAGAAGAGAAGTGAGGAGAGGGGGAAAAAAAAAAAGAAATCCATATAAAATGGGTTAATGCGCACAAAATCAAGCTTCTGGCCTCCTGACAGAACCGCTATAGAAAACCTGTGTGATGAAGTGAAAAAAAAGTCGAGAAGACGAGCCGTGTGAAGGATCTGAAGGGATCTCAAATCAAATTCAACATTTGTCACATACACAGTACGATATGCAGTGAAATGTTTTAACAACCTAAAAATGTAAAGAGAAATAGAGTATTCTAGTTAAAGAATATGAAATAATAATATAATAAAAAGAGAATATTCAAATAAGGAACATAAAACATGAAATATGAAGGTAATAATTAAAAATTTACAGTATAGAAAATCTGGAAAACATTTGTGTGTAAAATTTACATTATGTACAGGTAATAAAAATATAAAAATAAAAAATAGAATTAAGATGAAATTGAAGTGGAAATGTCCAGTCACGAGCATAGCAGCGTAACAGTGTGCGAAGGAGTTAAATCTGTAGATTCTGTGTTTCACATTCTCTAATCAATCGATACGCTTGATCAAACTTTAGAGAAGGAAAAACAATCATTTCGGCTCACTGTATGTCTTACTGCTGTCAGAGCCTCCAGTCTTCTGGGAAGGTTTTCCACAAAGTCCCAGAGTCATCCTGTGGGCATTTCTCACTCAGCCACAAGAGGATTACTGGGTCAGGCACTGAACTCATGATTAAACTACTTAACTGCAAGGACATATTTCCAATGTGACGAATAATTATGAATCTGTCTGTAGACACTACCACCATTCATCAAGCAAACTTCAATTCCCATGATGCATTTCGAGAACGCACGTGTAGGTCTGAAAGTAGCATCGTGGTGATATTTTGGTGCGTTTAACCAGCTGTTTTTGGTTGAAAACAACATCTACGCGTAAATCCGTTATCATGTCACAAGTCGCCATAGTGAGAAGGGGGGAAAAGCCTCAATATTTATTTAGTGTTACATTTTATCCCTGAAAAGGGTCTAACTTTAGCACTAATATTACCTACAGCTCTACACATCGAACAACCAACATACTTTCTGCTTAGCATAAATAATAAAACATGTAAACACCACCACTTTATATTTATAACCAGCACAAAGTTATATATTTACAAAAAAAAAACATACCTAAATCCTCGTCTCGAGCCCACCACTCGTCTCCTAGGTCGTCTCCCATGGCTTCACGGAAATGGGTTTCAATTTCACAACCGCAGTTTCGACATCGCATCGCGAAGTGCCAGGCAGTACAAACGCACAATTTCACGCCCAAAAATAAATATAACTTAATATATACGTGCATATGAACTGAAAATATAACTATGAACTATTTAGAAAGAACTTTATTTTAATTTTCATTAAATGAAATGTAACGAATCTACCGATATCAACTTACTAAAGATTGAAATGGCTGGATTTCAAACCCCTTCCTTCTTGCTGTAGAAGTGCTCTACATAAGGTATGACATACAGCTGTCTGCGCTCTGTGTACTGTATTATACTTTTAAAAGGAGTTTATATGGGCAAGAAATAATAAATAAAAAAAACTAGTGAGTTTTTCCATACTGAAGAAAGAGTTTGCTCGAGATGTTCAGGGTTGCGCCACTAGGGGGCGCTGACTTCTTTAGCTCTTGCTTACACAGCTCTTGGTGACAAAGAAAAATGGGATTGGGACAGTGAGCAAATAAATAAATAAATAAATAAACAAGTTAAATAAAAATTAAAAAGACTTTTCAGAAGCCTACATTTAATATGAGGTTCAAACACACCGAATACCATCACATCAAAAAGTTCATCAAAACAGAGTAAAAGTCTCTTCAGTCTTTCTCATCCTAGACTTTATAGCAGTATTACTATTTTCATCATCATCATCATCATCATCATCATCATTACCTTGAAGGTAACATACCTCTCTATAAGATAACAGGTCATTCTACACAAATGGTGAAAAGCTATGTCACTTAGTTTTGCTGGTGCCAAAATCAGTTAAATTAACATAACACACATTGCGTGTATATTTTCAGAAAATGTAGTATGTATTTTCATCATGAAATACATTTTCTTACTTTAATGTTCTGTATTTAATTGTAGCATTTTTTTAAAAGGCCAAGTTCAAGGAAATGTCTTGTCACTATAATCAAACATCAAAGTAAAACCATATACTTTGGTCGAACCGATTTACTTTTTCATGAAATAAATCAAATTCGCGCTAAAAATAACATCAATTTATTATAAAATAAGTTAAACACTAAAATCATGAAGAAATAATTGATAATATGAATTAAATAACAGTCGCCCCAAACTATGTCAGTGGACAAATGCAAAAAAATATTTAAGCTGTGTATTTGCAATTTATTGCAAAATTTATTTTGCAATTTTATGTGAAGCTTTTAAGTCAGTCATTGGTGTTATCCATTTTATAACTACTACTGTCAATAATTGGACAAAAACTGGTTAAATCTAATAATTCATTGATTTTGACATAATTAAAACCTATGTGGGTTTTGTAAATAATTACGATTTTTCTCTAACTTGTCATTGGTGTTACCGTCATTGGTGTTACCAGGAAGAGAAGTACCACCAGTTATTAAATGTATTAAAAAAAATGCATTAAGTTCTACTTTTTGTGGATTCATAAAGTTTAAAAGAACATTATTGCTTTTAAAGAAGTTCTAGGTGTGAAAGAATAAAAAAAAAAATGTTCATGACAAAACTCCACCTTTCCTTTAAAATGACTCTAAAATGATGTCTCTTTGATTAACCTTCTGTGTGAAATATTGTAGTATTATATACATTTTTTAGTCTTCATTCAGGCTGTTTTTCACTTTTTAAAAAATTATGCCATACAGGAACTTATCAAAATGATCTTGCTTGACTGAAGATATCTTCAAAAATATCTGGATCATTCTGTTAGGATGTCAGGGCACTTTAGCTCTGATCTAAAGAACTGTCTCTGAGTGCTCTGGAGAGCTGGTTTCAAGTCTATCATCTCACTAACTGAGGGATGTTTAATTCCCTTCTCCCATCTGTATTCGCCTTTTTCACTCTCCATGCCCAATGACTTATTCATCACTAGCATGAATTAAAAATATTTCGATTTCCCTTTAACTAACAGGACGATGGCGTAATCAGAGCTCATGTTTTTCCCTGATTTCTATGACACACAGTTCACTTCTGTATGCTTTTTGAATGAAACGTAGGTTTTTTTTTTTTACCTTCTCCCAAGCAATTAAATATCTTGTAGGATCAGATGTATCTCCAGACCCTGTTAACACAGTGAATCAGATGTGTGTAACCCTGGCCATGAACTCTTTAAACTTTATCACCAGGATTCAGATGCTCCTGAAGAGTAGTAATAGGTCAATCAGAGGGGTTAAATTAATGATGGAGCTTAGGTCTGGTGAGATCTGGCTTTAGAGACAACGGATGACAGAAAGGGCAATTAGAATCGATATGATCAGAACTGACTTGTTTTAAGAGACCCACTCTGAGACTTTTTTGATAAGCTCAAGGCCAATGTGTGATATGTCTTCATTTTGCTCCATAAATTGCCTAACCTTTTTTTTTTTTTTCCCCCTCCTCGCTTTTGCTCTGTAAGACAGGAAATTGAGGTTTTGGAGTCTCCTGCATTTCAAATGTAACATTTTACACGTGCCCATGTCCCATCAACCCTACCTATTCAGCCGTAATTACTTTCATTCTCTCCCATTTCCTTTTTTTTTTTTCAGTTTTATTCTCTCCACACATCCGTTTCATTTCCTTCTCTTCTCAGAATTATTCATAATAACCTGCGCCTATATACATTGGCACTAAAATAGAATATGCATGTGTTGATATTCGTTATTAGAAACAGCCGCTGGCTGCAGTGTTCTGTGGACAAACAACAGGATTCAAAGGAGAAGAAGTGTGTGCTTTGATTTATACTGAACTTCAGTGTTATTTCCATGCTGAGGTTAAGCTTCTGCTGCCAGCTCAATCAAATCCGTCCAGCTCTGTCACTTCTTTGAGAAGTTGGGCACATGGGAGGGCAACAGGCATGAAATTATACCTCCAGTCTACTGCCTCTAGTTCCTTCTTGCTTAAATTTACTCCTTCACATATGCTTTTTTTTTTATATTTCTGCAACATAACCCATGTCACATTAGGAAGGTATTTTAGAACACTTAATTGTAGTATCTGCTGCAGGAATAATTTCACATAACATCAGGGTCAGTGGTTTCAGTTCCAGCAGTCTTAAGTTTACAGTGTAGAGAGATTTTTATTTATTTATTTCATTTTTTCTTAAGAGCCTGAATTGGAAGGTGAGAGTTTTGGGGATGTACAATCATCCAGAAGCTTGTGACTTGAGTCCCACTTCATGTTAATTTGTCCTTTTCCTATTACCAAGAATGATAAGAGTTTAGCCGGTATAAATATAGAAGGATAAAAGTGAAGTATAAGAGGCACGAAGACGGAAACCAGTGTAAATGTTTTCACAAGATGCATACTGGCTTGAACATAAAATTAGAAGCTGTATTAACTAGTAGAGGGAACTTATGGTGGAATGAAGAGGCGAATAAAAATAAAAATCCAATAGATCAGCTCAGTCAGCATCTAGAGCGCTGATTTATTTATTTTATTTTTTTTATGTAACGCTGGTTGATTTTTCGAGTAAAGCTTGTTTGCTTTAGCTTAATATTAGACATAGAGGTCAGATCAATGTCCATCAATGGGATGAGAGATAAACTCCTATTTTGTTCCTTTCTATCTGATCCTGATCCTATCTTTCAGCCCTCCGTCGCCCAACAGAAAATCAATATGGTCAAATCAGTCAGCGGGGGAATGGAGGAATAAAAACAGGTACCACATGATCAGATACAGCGAGCCTATGAGCAAGAAGGCTAATATAAGGACAGAAACTGTAGCGCAGGTGAGACTGTTAGCCTTCAGTTTCATGCTAATTCGGTTCTGCTTTAAAGTTGCACAAGGGGTAAAAAAAAATTATGCCTTTAGATAAATTTGTAAATGTGGTGTCGGGTTAAACTGAATCAAACTGAAATTGTATTCCAAGGTCTGAATTTGTGTGGTTTCAAGGTTTCAAATTCAATTACATAACTATCGGCATCGTTTCATCCAATTAGCTCTGTGAAACAGTTCACGATCAGGGTGACCAAGTGCAAAGAAAACCAGACAGAAGAGAAGAAATTGAAAGCATTTTCTTAAGGTAAAGCAACACTTATTGTGATCTAAGAACATTACAGTGCAACAGGAGTGTGTTCTATCTAATGGAGCTATTTGCATAAGTTATATTTTATAAGTATGTAAGTTGTGCTTTACAGTATATTGGCCTAGAATCTAGAATCTAGCTATACATACAGCTGATTTTATTTTATTGTCACGTAAGGTTTCTGAGCCTAGACCTGTCACTGCCTCCAGAAGCTTGTACAGTGGCCGCTATGCATGATGGGTGCCTCACTTCATGCACGTCCCTTCTTCCCTGATACACCCATTCCTCTGAAATATGGCTACACAGCTGTTTAGTCCCAATCCTGTAAGTTCTCATCACATTGTGTGTGTATGGAAACGCTCTTACTTTCACTATTAAACAAAGAAATGTTTTTTACTGTTGATTTTTTTTGTTTATAATGCAGCTTCACCAAAAGTTTAAGTGATCACATTTTTCCCAGCCACAAGTTGAGGGTTAAGCACCAGGTTTTGATAAAGTATTGAAGTGTTCTTAACACAATAATTTCAAATCTCCTTAGCTGATTTCTTTGTTTGATGTTGCCGATTTGACCCTTCTGTAATGGAGACTTTTAATTTTTTTGTCCAGACAATGTACAATTTACACTCTAATACTCCGAAAACATTCTCTTCTCTCTCTTTCTTCAAAGTCCTTCAGTCCTCTCTCCTTGGCTGCACTTGCTATCGGCATGTATTGGTTGAAAACCCCTTACAGTCGTGTTTTGTAAATTTGAATTTCAATGTGAAGAACTGCAAATGAAATGGATTGTGTCACCAAAAACTGAATTTTAATTTTTTTTTACACTTGATTGCTATGAAATTTGATTTCACAACACCATGAAGTACAATTTTAGTTTGATTTACAAAATGTCACTTACCAATTCAAATAAAGCAATGAAAATTTAGATTTGTTAATATTACATTTAGATTGTAGTAGAATATTTCTTATTCCAGAGGGTATATTAAATCAATAGCAAAGAGAAAGAAAGAAAGAAAGAAAGAAAGAAAGTAAAGAAAGAAAGACAGACATATCCAGGACCCAAGTATTTAAATAAGCAACAGGACCCCTTCACACACCTAAAAGTGGAGACTGATCAATGGTGTGTAGAATGTCAGACTCACCTTGACTTCATGGCTACCTGCACATCAACAGATCAAACACTCAACTACATAAAAGCTGATGTTTGCTCAGTAGGATTTGCCAATGCACGTGGCATGACATGAAATCAGCTTGAAGCACCTCTTGTATTTTCACTATTTGTCAAGTAGGTACAAATGAACCCTTCATATTTAATCAAATAAATTTAACCTTATGAACAATTGTATTACCCAATTATCATTTTCTCTGATTTCAAAATCTTTATACAGTGTTTTCAGTTTAAAACTGATCATTTCTGGAAATATGGAGCTCGTTTGAAGATTTCATTATACAGCAAGTGTCAGGGCATGACACATATAAATAACTTGAATTTTACACGAGGTGCCGTGTAGGTGGACCACAAGATTGTTCTAAACACAAGAAAGTCTATAAGCCACGTAGGTTCTGGAACCAAGATTGACCTTTACCAAAGTGACAGGAAGGCCAAAGTGTGAGGAAAGAAAGGATCTGCTTATTATCCAGAACATACTAGCTCATCGGTCAAGCGTGGTGGAGGTAGTAGTGTCATGACTTGGGCTTGCGCGGCTGCTTCTGGAACGGGCTGGCTAATTATTTACAGAGAAAAACATCCAATCTAATTGGCAGGAACTTCATCATGCAGCAAGACAATGACCCAAAAAAAAAAAAAAACCCACAGCAATAACAAACGAGGTTTTAGACTTGCCAAATCATTAACCAGACCGTAATCCAATTGAGCATTTCAACTAACAGAAGCTGTTGTACAAGCCTGGAAAATCATCACAAAAGCAGAATATGAAATTCTGGTGAAAACATTGGGTTAGTTAGCTTGATGCAGTTATTGGATGAAAGTCTCATGCAGAGTAATATATATCAAGAGTTATTTACTTTATCTATTCTTATACTTTTACTGAAAGCTGTTTATGTAAATATCAGGAAATGAAAGCAGAAATTGGCAAAATTTTCAATACTTTGAGTAGACTGTAATTTTATGTTTATGATTTGGCTTACACCATCAGGTTTTTAAAAGTTAGATTGTATGTACAGCCAGTTCAAAAGTTAATGCCCCCTCTTTTAATTCTATGTGAAAACATAATAAAAATCATCCGATCATAGCAGGTCTTAGTATTAGGGAAATACAACCTCAGACCACACATTCAGTGTGAGTGTGTGTATTAAAGTGTGTGCCCTGCAATGGATTGGCACCCCATCTAGGGTGTACACTGCCTCATGCAGTAGGTCTTCTGGGATAGGCTCCAGGCCGCCTGTGACCCTGTATACAGGATAAAGCGGTATAGATGATGAAATAGGTGAAACTCAGACGAACATCAACATATAACTTTTTTCACCATGCCATTATGTATTTAACAAAAATAAAGCCAAAAAGAAAAAAAAATTATGCTTGCAATACTACTGTAAATATCTCCTTATTGCTTTGAATTATTTAAGTTGCAGGTAGGTGCTGCTAATCATCAGCCCTGTATTAATTGATCATCAGTAGGTGTGCAGACCTCCTATAAAAGCATACGTTTTGGCAGTTTGCTGGTTTGGAGCATTTAGGCTTAGAGAAGCAATTGTTGTACTAACTTTTGAATATGAGTGTATTGTACATACTGTATGCTAATGGCCATGTACGTAACTCTGTACTATTCCGTTGTTATTGTTTCCACAGTCAGTGAAATATTCTCTCATTAATTATGTTCTTGAAGTAGACTGAATTGTGTCTCTCTAACCAAATATCTGGCCTCGTTTTAGCCCCCGGACTGAGACCTGCTCGGGAAACTGTGTTCGGTGTGATGTAGACTTCTGTGTGCATCGCAACATGTGTCTTATTACAAAGCTTTCATTTCAATATGGCTTTTCTTCATAAATCATTTAAACATGCTAAGCAAGATCACAATATTAAATGCATAATATAACCGAATTATTATAGACCTAGGAGGTTGTGTTTTGTTTCTGAGAGCCATTATAAATACTGACAATTGTGGCTATTGGCAAATTACCCTGGCTCATAATAATTGCAGTTGACTGCCGGTTTGAACGCTAGTATAGCCATTTTTTTCATAATGATAATAAAAAATAAAAAAAAAGATTTGAAGGCCTACAACTGAAGGCTTTAGCGCTCGGTGCTCAGCGGACCTAGTCATTCAAATTCAAATTCGGTCCCCAAACATTGTGTATCTTTTCAATCCCATTAGCTTTCATTCATTCGCCATATTAGCATCAATATTCAGTGGCTGAAAGATGTGGCCAGAGCTATGGATATCTCGTGAGAGCAGATAACATTCATTCCAGACCTACACATTCTCTTTCATTGCCCTCGTTTGAAACGCTTCCAACAGTCTAATACCTTGTATGTGATAACACTGGAATTGTGGATATCACATGTTTTGGGAATATGGCACTATTAGCCATTTAAATTCAATATCAGGGCTGTGGGGATTTGAAAAGACCTTTGCAGATTTTTAAGGGCATTTGTTTAATGGCTTAATGGGGATTCTGAACTGCCTGACTACATTAGCGCTTATTAATATATCACAGCGATACCAGGACAATCCTTGTACGAGCACTGAAAATAGTGCAAAGAAAACTTGCTTTATAAGAATTTATATATAAAAAAAGAGAAAATAGAATATTTTGAGCAATTCTAAAAAATAAATAGAGTATGTCAGAGTCGCATGGTTAGTAAGTTCTCATTTTAGTGCTCGTATCAGGGCTAATATATCCCAGTATGTGTGCTTATTAGAAATGCATGTAAAAAGATACACGCATGTGACATGTTTGTGCTGTGGATGCGGATGTGATGCTGTCTCACAGCTCCAGGGTTGGAGGTTTGATCCTGATCCCATGTTTGCGTGAGCTGTTTTCTCTGTGGGTTTCCTGATCAGCATAAAGTTCTTACTGAAAATGCGTGAATGAATGCATACTGTACAATCATCATACATCATGCGTAGCTGTTTCTTAAATTCTGGACCAATCATCTGGTGATTGTGAGGGTCATCACCATCATGTTCAAAAGCTAGTACTATCTCCTCTAATTCTGTGTGTTTTTGGGTGAAAATATAATAAAAAATTGTTTGATCTTTGGGGGGGGGGGGGGGGTCTTAGTATCATGCAAATCCCACCTCAGATGAAAAAAATACTAAGTACCTCCATGATCTAATAGCTTGTAGGTCCACCTTTAGCACCGGTAATTCAAGTAATCCTTTCCTTTATGACTATCAGTCTCTCACATCATTGTGGAGGAATTTTGGCCCATTCTTCTTTGCAACATTGCTTTAGTTCATTTGGGTTTTTGGGCATTAGCTTATGCACGGCACCCTTAAGGCTCCGCTACACCATTTCAGTTGGGTTGAGGTCTTGGCTTTGATTAGGCTTTGATTCCAAAACCTTGATTCTCTTCTTTTGCAGCCATTCTGATGTAGATTTATTGGTTTCCTTAAGATCATTGTCCTGTTGCATGACCCAATTTTGCACAAGCTTTAGCTGTTGGATATATTGCCTCACATTTGTCTCTAGAAAACTTTGTTTTACAGAAGAGTTCATAGTCAACTCAATGATTACAAGGTGCCCAGGTTCTGTGGCTACAAAACCAGTGCAAATCATCGCCTCTCGACTGCTGTGCTTAACAGTGGCTATGTTTCTGCTGAAATGCAGTTTGGTTTTCCCCAAACAGGGCGCTGGATATTAAGGCCAAACAACTCCACATTGGTCTCATCTGTCCATAGGACATTGTTCCAAAAGCCTTGTGCTTAGTTCAGATGCAATTTTGAGAACCTCAGGCATGTCCTTTTTTTTTTTACACAGTAGAGGCTTTCTCCTAACAACCCTTCCAAACAAACTGTACTTCAGTTCAGTTTTCTTCTAATTGTGCTGTCATGGACATTTAACTTGCTCAGTGAGACCCATAGGGTCTTAGATGTAGCTCTTAGGGCTGAGACGTCCACTCCTGGGAAGATTGGCAACTGCCTTGAATGTTTTTTACTTGTGGATAATCTTTCTTATTGTAGAATGATTAATTGTGATAACACACACCTGAATGCTCCAGACCAGCAAAACTGCCAAAACTTTTGCTTCTATAGAGGTCTGCACACCTTCTGATGATCAATCAAGGGCTGATGACTAGCAGCACCTGGCTGCAACTTACCCTCTTAAATATGGAAGCAGTAAAAGTATTAAAAGTTTTTTTTAGCTTATTTTTGTTAAATAAATTATAAAATTGTTAAAAAAAAAAAAAAAGTAATTATAACCCCAGGCTACACTAATGCAATTATCCCAGCATTTCACTAGTGCTTGGATCACAAAAAGGTAGAAAATTTCCTCTGATCACTGGAGCAATGATCAGACTGTCTGCTTCACATCTGAAACTCTGGCCTCCCAGGAACTCCTTTAATGGTCCAAATGTGGAAATGACTTGAAGCGAGGTCAGGACTGTACGGGGGAATGTGGCAATAACCCCGAGTCGAGTTCCTGTAACGTGTAAGTGGTGTTCATGTGAAATCTGTCGATTCTCAATGATCAGGCGTTCCACTTGCTGAATGTTCACAGGAACGACTGCAGTAAGCTCCGATCCACCTCAGCCGGGATCGTCATCCTTCACAGACATTGAATCGTTTTTACACCATTCACAAGACATTTTATCACAAGTCCTGGTTTCACTTTATATGGCTGATTTTATCCAGGTGTATTTTATATATCTACAGTATATTGCATAACCATCAAACAAGATATCCAGTTGCCAATGACTACCATGGCAACATGCAGCATATGCCAAGAAAAAACTGAGGTGAAGCATTGGGGGAGGAGCTGCTTTGAAGATGCATGCTGAAACAAGCTAATGAACACATCAATCTAAATAAAAAGGGTAACTTCCTCTCATATATACATCACTCACCCAAGTTATCTGACTAGCATGCTGGTAACAACGTATGAACATGAACATGTGCATATGAACATGGAAAACATCCACTTTGGAAATGACATTATTCCAAACGGTGCATTTCCTCTTGGGGTTACAGTTAAAATAAACTTGTTCTTCTGACTTTCCAAACTTGTATCAATCCGAAATCTCTGAAGTGATATGTAAACATTTAGCTCTGAGCTCTGCCCTTAGCAACATGCTGCCTGTTTAGCTTTTTTTTTTTTTTTTCTTCTAAGAGTGCAGTGTTTGTCAGAAGCACAGACTGTAGATGTGTGAGGAGTAGAATGTGTTTTTCTTTGTACTGGTTTCAACAGCCCTCATGTATGTTTTAATAATAATTTTTAAAAAATCATACGTATGAACAAATACAATCACAATTTAAAAATTGTGTTAAAACGTTCATTCGAATTAGTCAAGAAAAATCTCCCAGAACTAGCCAGAACATTCATATAAGAGAAGCAGGTAATAAATTGTGTATATATTATATAAATGTCTCAGAACGATTAGCAACTTGTTGCTGAGTGGAATATTTTACCCAGCTCTCTGTATGCATGCAGAGTGACTGAGCACTGTGTCATTTGTCGCTCAGGCTAGCCCACGGCTGTCATGAGTCTTTGGTAGCCGACCGGTGCCAGTTCTGTTTAACAGTGAGAGTTTTAGCGTTGACACAGCAAAATATAGCAGTGGAACATGCTGGCATTGTTTAGGACATGTCAGTGAGTCCCAGCTTACATTCCTCAGTCTCAATCTCATTACCACGAACGTTTAGCACTTTGGTTTCACTATAACAACAATAATTATGGTTAATAATGGTTTAAGATGAATAAGTGATTAATAGGTAGCACGGTGGCATAGTGGTTAGCACTGTCGCCTTGCACCTCCAGGGTCTGGGTTTGATTCCCGCCTCGGGGTCTGTGAGCATGAAGTTTGCATGCTCTCCCCATGCTTGGTGGGTTTCCTCTGGGTACTCCAGTTTCCTCCCACAGTCCAAAGACATGCAGAAAATTGCCTGTAGTGTGTAAATGAGTGTGTGAGTGTATTGGCACCCTGTTCAGGGTGTACCCGGCCTTGTGCCAAAAGTTTCCTGGGATAGGCTCCAGGCTTCCTGCGACCCTGTATATACAGTACTGTACGATAAGCAAGATGATACTAGTGCACTATGTAGAGCGTACAATCACGTGTTTCACACACAGAGTAGTGCCCTTGTTCAGAGCTTAGAGAGGGATTTGGGATTCAGAATTGTGAAAAACACTGACGGTTTTAAGGTAATTCGGAACAACTGAACCGTGGCGTGTGTATGCATGTGTGAATGTTGACCGGAGGACCTACAACGGTCACAAATAGGAAATCATTACCAGTAATCACCGTTGGCCTCCATGGAACCATAGTTGGACTATAGAGGTCCCTAGATGGATTCATGGAGAAGCGATTAATGAGATGACACTTATCTTCAATCTTGCAGCAGTCAGGTGGTTCGCCGCAAGCCGATGGTGTAGCCATGCTAGCCTATAGCCTGCTTAGCCAACACTAACGCTGCAGTATTAAATTTCTGTGCAGATTTTCAAGATCTGGCATTACCGCATTTCACCACGGAACATCAGTGAAGCCTATAAGATTATTCAGATTTTGCATGACAGACTTCCTAAAACAAATAACGCACACAACACTTTGGAATCTAACCAAACACTGAAGTTTGTTGGTGGAAAAAGCATTCAGGTAAAATAAAAAAGCAGAACTGCATCTTATAGAGTTTGCGATTGGAGTCAGAGTTACGACAAGTTCAGTGGTGAGTAGGATCCTCCCTGCTGTATTAAAAGTACAACATATTTTTGCTTTCCTGCTCTGACACATCGGCTGCGCTGTTCACGATCGTGGCGGAGGTTTTCCTCTATAGCATCCTCCCATCAGCTTTGCTCACCGTAGACTCATGAAAACTGCCATTCGCAAGTGAAAGATATGCCTTCGGATCCTAAGCTGTCACACAAGTCCGCTTAGTCACTAGATTGAGGATTCTAAGACGTGTCCTTGCACTGATCTCTGTAGAACACTCAGTCCTAAGCAGAGGCACAGCTGTGCTGAAATTTTCGCCCGACTCTAAACTGAAGTTCAAAAAAATTAAGTGTTTCTGCTGTGTAAGGTACAATCTTTTATTTCTTTTTTTTTTTTTCCTAGGGTTTATTGAAATCCTTTGAACTTGTGTCATATAGTATCGCAGCATATTGCAATTTTGTTGGGGAGAGCAGAAAAACAGAAGTGTGTTGTTCTTTTAATACTGCAGGGAGGATCATTCTCACATCTGAACTTATTGGAACGCCCGACTCCAATCGCAAACTCTTCAAGATGCCTTTCTGCTTTCTCCTGCATGATTTTTTTTCTCTAAGAAGACTCATTGTTTAGGTACAATAACGAGACAGCATTGCCAAGTGTTGTGTGCATTATTTATTTTAAGAAGTAAATGCAGTCATGCAAAAATCCAAATCAATTGATAGACTTCACCGATGGTCCTCCTTCTCTGTTGAAGCTGAAAGATTTTCTCTTCAGTGTTCACTGACGGTGTTTATTTTGTCTCTTGACCAGATTGCTCTTTAGCCCTCTGACCTCATATTGTATCTGTATTGTTTAAAAAAAAAAACGCGATGATCGCACTGGGTGTTACGGCACTTCTCTTCGCTCTCATGCTCTTGCTATCTGATCTCTGAGGTATATTTATAGGCCTATACATGGATTCCTTCTAGATACTAATTTGTGAAATTATAGCAAGGCGGCATGTGCTATAACATGTGAGGACACACACACTCACACTCACACACACACAGACACACACACACACATCTCCATAATATAGACTGTGTGGGAGCTCAAATGATTGCAATTTGCTCCATTTGTGTGGCTATATGGGATTGGTTGACATAGAAGTGTTGATGATGGGGTGTAAGTGTTAGGTTCCGATGGACCCATCCACCCTGACGCCCTGATTATGGGTAATTTAGCCCTGCTGTACTGGCATGGGATCCTACCCACGCTGCCGGAGTGTGTGTGTGTGTGTGTGTGTAAGAATTAGCTAGTCACTGACTCTCCATCGCCATTACCATGGGGATAATTTGGATAGTAATTCTGCAACTCATAAATACACAAATTGACTTTGGTTTTGGGTGTAACGTCCCCTGAGCGCACCTGCGAGCTGTGTTTACCCTGTCCTCAGATGCAATTACAAAAGATTATATTAGCATTTTGTATATGTCACAGTAGGCCTGCACGAAAATAGTGATCATTTATCACTACGCAGCCAAATTAGAAGCAAAATAGTTTAATTGACCTTTACCATTGTATCATTGTAAACCAAAAATACACAATAATTAAGGGTGTCTTTTATATGACAGTTTGCTTAATAGGACTAGGTGTTGCAATCCCTGATGATTCAGCCCTGCGTTTGCCTTGAGCAGGGTTGGAGATGGTTTTTTGTTTTGTTTTGAGATACAAGGTCCGTGTTCATGATTGTCCAGTCTTTTTTCCTGCCGCAGGATATGAGGCTTTCTTCCATCTGTCTTCCTCTCTTTTGCTGGCTGAGACTGGGTGGGCTCTGGGTTCATGATTACTCTCGGGTCTGTACCTGTTTGAGCTTTCTGATACACTGTGGGCTTCGGTGATTGTCCTGACGATGAGTAGTGAGTAGTGGTCAATGTTAGGCCCCTCTCAGGCACTTTTTCTTGCCCTTTGCAGTAAAAATACACTAAATGCAACCGAACACTAATGATATACAAATACATTCAAGCAGAAATACATTCAGTATGGGTGGAAAAAGAGAAAAAAAATGAAACAAACATTAAATGTTGTTTTTGTGACATTTACACCCCAAATGGATTGTATTGACTTTCATCAGAGTTAAAGAAATGAGTTGGCTGTATCTCTGGTTAGTAGTTAGTATTTCTAGACGATGGAATAATTATTGCACGGCTTCATGATTGCTTTAAATCTGCCCCCTATTAATTGAAGCTCTTTCTCGTACACACTTCGCCTGTGTTACGCCAGTACATCTGCTAATCTGTTAATAATTGTCTGTTATTGTACGTTACTGATGCGGTAATGTGTTTTATATGAGACAAATGGGATCTCAGAACTCATTCTAATGGGTAATTCAGAAACAATTGTTCATGCCATGCCGGTTTCACTTTGATGTTGGTTTTATGGTGCTTCTGAATACCAGAGTTTTGTTGGATTGGTGACTTTCTCTTCAAGTTTGCATAAAACACTGGCGACACGTACTTGATGGCGACAAAGCCTGTTTTGGCACTTTTACAGCATCCCAAAGTTGCTCAGGTTGAGTGTTTGTTCACTGTTTATACTGATTAGCATTGTGACAATTATTAGTCAAAGTGAAAATCCTTAATGAGTTTTAGACATGTGACATAGTAGAGGAACATTGTGTTAAAAAGTGGTGGTCCACCAGAACAGCTTCATAGCTTTGTGGCGTAGTTTCTACAAACCCCTGGATGTGTGTTGGAGTCACTCAGTTAAATTTAATGATATTGGGGGTTGTTCTGTTTCAAGCCCTTATTTAGGTTGATCTATGATTTGCACATGATTTACATAATTTTCATAAGCATCGAACCATTCAGTGAGCTCTCATGTGCATGGGGTTGGAATCATCTTCGAAGAAGACACTCCAGTAAAGAGAAAAATATTCCATCATAGGATGAACATGACCGGTTAGAATAACTGATGGATTCGTAATCTGGACACTTTTTCATTGAAGCTGTGGTGACTCGCAGTGATTCTTATTTCCCGGGGACATGTGGACGTAAACTCTGTATGGAAAACGTCAGCGCAGTGGCACACAGACGCAGATTTTTCTTTAATCTGTCACCTGTCTGCCACCTGGGTAGAAAAACAGACAGCTAAAAGACATGATTGTGGATTCCATTAAAAATCCACACTGAGTCACTGATGTGCCTCTAATGACATACTACACCCTGTGCACTATGCATACTATACTACACATTACTCTTATTGAACTAAACTCTATTGTGCTTTGTGTAGTGCCTTGTATAGGATGTTTCAGGTCAATCGCTACCATTTTGCTTTAAATGGGGGAAATTTATATATAATATATATATTATACAGAGTCAGCCAAAAATGTATACACACTTCAGGAAAAGAAAAATAGTATAACATTACTTTATTTTTACCATTCATTTATTATTATCATCGTGATTTTATATATTTCAATATATAATGTATAGCAATAAATACAGAGTCAGCCAAAAAAACTTATACACATTTCAGGAAA
>JAOVVB010000049.1:25381695-25401013 GCA_028570985.1 Heterobranchus longifilis
AAACCCACCAAGCACGGGGAGAACATGCAAACTCCATGCACACAGAGACGGGAATCGAACCCGGACCCTGGAGGTGCTAGGCGACAGTGCTTGGTTATAAGTTGAAAGATGATATTACTGGTATCATTTACCCATCAATATACGGCCTGTATATAAGGGTTTGGCATGCCACTTATGGATAGTAGCACCCGTTCTAAATCGGACACTGTAATTCAGAAGATACATAAGTACTGTAGTTACTAATATAATTTCTGTATTCAGACTTGTGTTAAGTGGGGACTTTGCTTGGTTTTCTTGGGGGACCAATTCACCAAATGTACACAAACAATAAAAAGTATTCGAATATATTGGGAGTACATTTCAAGATAAAGAATATCCCTAACAGAAATAATCAAATTAATCTGTCTCTTGGCAAAAAAAGGTAAGCAATCTGGAATGTAGTCGTTTTAACTGGCCGCGAGCCTATGCAATAGCATTTTGAAATCTCAGTAGAATACGGCAGATTTTATTAATAAAGGACCAAACTAAAAGGGCCAGTTTTAAATGATGAACTTGAAGTCATGCCGTGAAAAAAGCTACTGCAGGAATGTAGAGGATTCATCCAACTAGAAATTATGTATTTATTATTTAATGTCATATTGCACCTAAATGGCATTTGGCAAGTCCGTTCAGGGGTTTAAATACTGAAGAGTGAAATTTCTCTGTTCTCACTGACAGGTTCTGTGCATACGTTAATTAGCATCATTGTGACGCTGATTTGATCATTTGAACTTACAGGCAAGACAGAATCAAAGGATTCAAAAGACTCAAAAGTAAGATATTCATGTATGTACATATTAATGGGGAAGGTGTGGAATGGTGGTGCAGTGGGTAGAGCCGCTGCATAACATTTCCAGGGTCACTGGTTTGATGTTGAGCTTGGGTAATTGTCTCTGTGGAGTTAAACATGCATGTATTAAAACATAGCTATAACATGGTGTTACCCTGTGATGAACGAGATGTTCTCATGCAGTGTTGTTTCCTGTTTCACAGGTTTAAAGGGCACCATGATCCTGTAAAGCAGTTCCTGAAAATGAACAATACATGAATGAATTATGGATATAGAGCACTTTCTTTATGAAGGCGCTCTATCTGTATATCTATTTAAATGGTTGAGAATATGATATAGCAAGTAATAATTATACAGCATTACGGTTTACCCACTATGAGCAATTAAATATGGAAAAAATACACAGTCAGTTTATGAAATGCTTAAATCTCGCCAAATCCCATTCACTAGCCAGCTGCACTATCCCTGTCAGATGACAACTACCAACTCAAACGAGTGAGAGACAAAACATGCTTCCTCTGGCATTGGCTAAAACAGTCGCCGCAGTTTTTCAAACGTGGAGGAAAGTGCTCTTTAACCTTTTTTTGCATACATGAGCTGACAGATGCCCATGAAGGCTGTGATTGACAGGGGGAAGCGTATGTCCTTCCTCACCCCATGAAAAAACACAGCCATTTTTCTCTCTTTTACCTCCAAGCCAAGTTTGACCATGCCATTGTCAGGATTCAAACTAGCTCATCTCATAGAGCAAACATTTTCCTGCGGTACCCCTTGGGAGCCTTAACTGTTTTATATATAAGCAATTATAGTCCTGGTAATTTGGAACTGGAAGTGTTATATTAAAGCAAGTTTTTGGTGAAACAGTTACAGTTGATTGTCTAGTACCACTAATAGCACTGGTTAGTGCTAGTATAAGCTGTATGCATGGGTGAAAGTAGGACGGTACGCTCTGATACTAAAAGGTTCAGTGGTGGTATCTTGATGATGATGGTCATTGTCGTAAAGCAGCTTTACAGAATCAAAGGAAAATGGTGTAAATGTGTCTGAAATGTGAGAAAATATGTATAAATCAAAATGATCAGATTGTCCCTGATGAGCAAGCTGAGCTACAGTAGGAAAAACGTCCTGAGATGGCAAGTGGAAGAAACCTTGAGAGGAACCAGACTCAACAGGGAACCCATTACTTATTTGGGAATTGGAAATGTTTTGCTGTCATACGGTGTATTAAGCTGCCGGAAGTTCAATATAATAGATGATGTGTTTAAGTTAATATGGAGTCCAGTTTGATATTGGAGGCTCAGGTACAAAACTGTAGGAAATCCCAGTCCTGAACTATCGAGCAACAGCAGTCAGAAGTCCTCAAAAAAGAGCTGTTTGCATCAGGTGGGGCCAGAACCTTCTTCAGTCTGTCCAAATTGCCTACGACTGGGCTGTATCATGTTTCTTCATCTTTCATTACTGCTAGTTTATGAGCTATGAAGCAAACTAGCGTCTAACACAAGGCCTCATCCCAAATCCCTCTCTAACCCCTGATCGAGAGCACTTGATCAAGATCACTGCTTGATGCTTGGTGGGTGGAACAAGTGATTGCATGCCCTACATAGTGCATTTGCTTTCCATTTTACACTATTTGGGATTTAAGGCAATTCTGAAGCAGAATAAGTGGAGACATAAAGAGAAAATTTACAGGGCTGTTCACCACGTCCATGGTTTATTCTCCTCGCTTTTTCCTATATTCAGTAATACCGGCAAGGATTTAAAACTACTTTCACCCCTTAGTGTGACAGTATGTTTTGTTTTGCAATTGGCTTTTCTAGTTAGATCTAGATTTTTCAATAAAAGTCATAGTTATTTCTCAGCTCATCTATTCCTGTTCTTTTTTTTTTTGTTGTTGCCTAGATTCACAAATTCTATCATACTTACCAAATGTCCTGATTTTTAACCAAAAAATTTGAGTCTTATGCCAGAACAGAAATAGTAGTTTTAACACTCAGTTGTTTTGGTAGTCACGTTACTGACAAGAACCTCATATTATCATTATGTACGTGGCGTTTCTGTGTCATCGTGGTGCTCATAACACTGTTGTCCATTATAAGTTTGCAAATTGCAGAGAATTGCCCATTGCTTTGAGTGCCTGCTGTTCTCTAATAAGCAAAGTGTTTGGAATCACAGTGGGTTTGCATAGATGGATTGTCTAGGTTTGGGATTTCCTAATGGTCGTGTTAGGTTGTTTCGTTTGAGGTTGTTTGTGCAATGTCAATGTCAATGCCTTTTTTTTTTTTTATGTTAGGGCTACTGCTTAGAATGATGAGTGCCCTGTAATGTTTTCAATTCACGCTGTGATCGGTTGGATTTTATTGTTTTTCTTACTTGCCGAGACCTCGCTTCACTCCCTGAAGATGGTGGAGACTCAAATTATGAATGTCCATTGTCCTGAAGAATATCACATTCAATCCTCATAGGAATGTTAAAGCTCAGAATTAGTTCAGAAGCTCAGAAGTGAATTTTTTTTTAGTATTCGCAAACCCACTTAGCCATCTAACATCTGCAGCACAACCGCATTTTCCCTGGCCTTCATTTGTAGCTGTGCAGATGCTCAGAGCTGAGTGATAGAGAGATAGCTTAGTCAAGAAAATGAACTGTGAAGCTGCTGTCATTTAGAAGCAAAGCGAACAAGACAGTAATATGATTGCAGGCTATTCCTGCAGCATCACAAGTTATTAGTGGCTTCTTTAATCATTTGAACTTTTAAATTCAACTCTGTTGAAATACCTCTGTAGAAACAAGTAGCAGATTTAAACTGTGACAATTTAAATGTTTCCCTACCGTGCACAGATGCCTCTGTCCATATGATAAAAGATTTTAGCTGGCAGATTGCGCAACTAAATAGGATTAGCCTATATTTAGAGAGTTTTCAGTTGAAACAAGCTGTCGCCTCTTTACCTGGTCAGGTTTCTGGATATAGATGCAGCATAATCCGCCCATTAACAAAATTACTGTCAGTATGTGATTGTGTCTTAGACGACAATTTCAATGATGCTTTTGTGCTGTTTTAGGAGTTATTAAACAAGTCAGATATGTATAGAGTAAAGAGAGAAAAAAACATTAAAACACTAAAACTTAGCACCTCTTATGCTTCTATGTAGAACCCTTCAAGAATCCCATTGGTTTAAAAAGTGTACAGTGATTTATGACATGTACTGATATACCTGGCAACTCTACATTGATTAAATACACACACTAAGCACTTTTTAGGAACGCTTTACTGATATAAGGTTGGGCCTCCCTTTTCTTCCATTATTTTGGTATAGATTCCACAAAATGTTGGAAACATTCCTTTGAGGTTCTGATAAGATTGCGTCAGACAGTTCCTGCAGATTTTGCAGTTAAACACTCATACTGTGAATCTTCCATTCTCCCAATTCCAAAAGGTGTTCTATCGGATTCAGATCCAGTGACTGGCGAGGCCGCTGGAGAACACTGAACCCATTGTCATGTTCTTGAAACCAGTTTGGTACAACTTTTTCCTTTGTGACACAGAGCATTGTCATGCTGGATGAAGCCATTAGAAGATTGTAAATTGTATCCATTAAGGGCTGCACATTGTCAACATCGATAATGAAATAATCTGTGACATTCAAGTGATGGTTAACTGGTATCAACAGGCCCAAGATACATTAAGAAAACATTCCCCACACCATTACACCACCTCCACCAGCCTGGATTGTTGACACAAGTCAGGTTGCTTCCATTGATTCAAGCTGTTGCGCCAAATTCTGACTCTATCATTTGTGTGTCTCATCAGAAATCAAAATTCATCAGACCATCAGAGAGAAATGTATCAATCTGGTCAGTTTTGGTGATCCTGTGCTCACTGGAGTCTCAGGTTTCTTGTCTTCTGCTGTTGTAATCCATCAGCCTAAAGGTTTGAGGTGTTCTGCATAGTAAGTTGCTTTTCTGCTTAACGCAATTGCACAGAGTGGTTGTCTGAGTCATTGAGCATTTCTGTCCGCTCGCAACAGTCCGGCCATTCTCACTTGACCCCTCTCATCCGCAAGGCGTTCTGTTTGAAGAACTGCCACTCACTTTAGGTTTTTATCTTTATTGCACCAATCTGAGTAAATGCTAGACACTGTTGTGTGTGAGAATCCCAGGGGATCAACAGTTATGGAAATACTCAAACCAGCCCGTCTGGCACCAACAATCATGCCACGGTCAAAATAACTGAGATTACTTTTTTTTCCTCTAGTCTGATGGCTCTTGGGAACATTACCTGAAGCTGCTGTCTCGTATCTGCATGATTTTATGATTTTATGCATGAATACCCAGGTCTCCGGTTGTTATTCCGAATAAAGTGTTGTTAATATAAATGCATGTAATATAAAAATATGTTTAAATTCTTCTACCACTAATGTGTAATTTGTGTACTTAAAATCAAGGTTGCGTTACAAGATCCAGAATTACATAAGTGCCGAAAAAGTTAAGTAGAAATTATGTGTAATGGATTCTGAAAGATTTAGGTCTTGGTTAAAGGATGGCATTCCTCAGTAGAGCATGCGAGTAGTAATATTTCTGTAATTGTTCTCCAACCATTAACACACAGACTACAGGTCTGATTTTGGCATGTTTTATACAGTACCTGTATGATTGAAATAACAAAGTCAATTATTATGTCAATGCTGCTTTTAAAAATCAAACAGGGCTTAAATGAAAATATCTGAATTATTAAACATCTGAATTATAAAACATTGAAGAACTGGGCTGGAATCAAACTGCTCTTTTTGTTTCTTACAGTTTCCAAAGATGTTCTTACATACTGTACACTTTTTAAAATTTTTTTTACCATTCACAGCAAGGATACCAAAAACCTGGTCTTGATATACACTGAACATTGATCTATTCATGAATATCGCCTTCTTGTCTAAAGTTCTGACTGATATTATTTAAAATCAGCATGGGGCAGATTGGAAAAAACGACTTTTTTAAGTAACATAAATGCCAGCGCCTGTTACTAGCAGCAGCTGACATGGCTATGCATTTGTCTTGAGAATAAAAGTCAAGCGGACTTGTGAGGCCAGTTATTAAACATTTAGTAATCCCTTCTACCCTGTAAATGACTTGTTGCACAATACCTGGCTGAGGCTCTTGGACACGATCATGAATGTTAGATTTACCTTGCTGGAGCCAAATCGCCCTGTTACGGTGTATCCATCACTCAGGAACGTTACCTCCACTCTGCACCAAATTGCAGACCAGCTTAGAAGCGTGCAGCGTAGCAGAATAGCCTTGCTTTTAGTGCCATTATTAAGTGATTGCTGCTGTGGTATGTTCTGCTGCATTGCTCAACCATATACAATTTCTAGGACAATAGTTCTAACAGTTCTGAAATTATCTCCGCCAGGAATAGTCCAAAAATGAGCAAAAATGACACATTGAGTTTTTTTTTGTTTTTTTTCTTTCTTCAGGCAAAGGGGTTAAGGTGGTGAAAATGATAACCAAAAGAAATTTTTTACAAACCCTTTTACTTCGAATGTGAAAAAATAAACAGGCTGAGAAAAGTTCTCCTCTTCCTCTCAGGGAAGCCTTGAACAACCTCGGTGAACCCTGTGTAATTACCCGAGTACTTTCACACATCCCTTCACCATATTACATTTCAGACTCAGATTAGAAGTGCACATTTTTACCGCAGTAGCTGATGATGAAGTTTCCATAGTAATGATTTTGTACAAGTTGTTCCAAGAAAGAGATTTTTAATCAGTGTTGATTTTTCATTCCCATGGTTATTAGTTTAAGTTTCATTTAAAGGCACGGGGGAAAAAATGGAAAATAGGTATGCACGAAAAAAAAAAAAAAAAAAGGAATAGGTGGCATAATCATTTAAAAAAAATGAAAAGTGAAAAATGACATTACGTTTAGATTTCAGACTCAGTGAGTGTTGCGTTGCAGTTAATGTTTCAGACAAATATCTTTCATTTCCTTGCATCACTACCTTGCACTTGTTCACTACCTCAATATCCAGGGGTATTAATTGGCCTATTTTTGTTTGCACAGAATTGTAATGCAACTCATATTTAAAAAATAAATTCCAAAACCTCTCTCTCTCTCTCTCTCTCTCTCTCTGTGTGTGCATGTGTGTGCTCCACATACAATGGTCCTGCATTGCTTTTCAAGGCTAATGAAACACTCTTCAGGTCAGGAGTTTCAGAGGGACCACTTTACTGTGTACAGTATCAATAATACGCCGGTTTGTGTGCGTGCGTATATGTGCGCATGTGCGTGCGAGTGTGTGTGTGTGTGTGCATATAATGAGGAGAATATGTGGTGGGAGAGCCCTCATTATATGACAGCTTGTGCTCCTGCACCATTAAATTTGTCGTGAGCGAAAGACAGAGGGACAGGAATGCAGTCGGATAGCTGAATGATTGAAACAATAAAGTGATTTCTCGTCACCTTGTCAATAATGAAGGTTGTGATGAGTCTTGGGAATCAGATCTCGGCTAAGTAATGAGGGGTGTCTGCATTCGCTGCAGTGAGAGCAGGAATGGCCCGTGCCCAGACACAGACTGATCGCCTCCTGAGAGAAGAAAAGTTATTGACTGGCAATAGGAGCAGTGAAGACACTGATTGGACATCTGTTGCAAGAAATGGGATTTCCATTTTCCCTAGTATCAAGAGGAAAAGGCCTTTAAGGGAAGGCCAGTACGGAGAAGGTGTGCGAATGTAATTGCGCTCCGTTAATGGAGATCAGGTAACAAGTTTTGGAAGCTTTACACTTTTGCACTCGCCAGTCATGAATAAACCGCTGGACGATCTTCGGCGCTACTGTATGTGGTATTATGCGCCGTGTTTTCATTTTTTGCTCAAGGACATTACATGTTTCATATACACGGATACACTCAAACCCATAGTTAGCTGGATACACACACATACACATTGACTCACACTTCACTGTTCTTGGTTGCTGATGGCGTCTGACAAGTAATCAGTTTGGGAGTGTTTTAGCTTGGGCCGGCCTCACGCTGTCACTTTCGCTTTTACTGAGAGCTGACAGACTGTCAGAACCCTCGTGATTTCTTCTGAATAGTACTGCTGTGTATGTATGCCTGTGTGTGTGTGTGTGTGTGTGTGCGCGCATGTGTGTTTTATGTCTTAGTATAGACCAAATTTCTTAACAAGGCGAGGAATATCTGACGGGTTTGACCTTGTGGGGGCATCTGGCTAGTCCCCGTGACGAAAAACGTTTTTTTAGATTTCATTAATAAATAAATGTTCAAGCATTCCATTTGGATACTAAGGTTAAGGTTAGGGTCAAAGCTAAGGTTAGGGTCAGATTTAGAAGTAGACATAGAATTAATTGGCTGCATTCATAATTATATCAGTGGAGGAATAGTAACTCCAGTATATGTGTGTGTGTGTGTGTGTGTGTGTGTGTGTGTGTGTGGTCACATTATTTATCCACTTTTCCATTTTGATAAATATATTTTTGTACAGCCCGCTCTGAGGGAATTATTGTTTTTGGTATACATACGACACATTTAAGTTTGAGATCCAAAGATGATTATGGGTGATAAGTCATCATCATTGTCGCCATCATCATCTTCATCTTCATCATCATCATCATCATTATTTATTTATCATTATCATTATTTTCTGATATGTACATATGTACGTAAGTGTTAAACCACTTGAAAATGGCACATTTTGTTTAAACCAAACAATTCTTCAGGTGATCAAAAGTATTGGAACATTTGACCGGAAGGTGTTTCTTGTTGCTCATGCGTCTTGTTAGATTGGCTATTTAAACAAGTAATGTTTCTTTATGCCTACTCTTTGTTTGAATCCTGGGTTTCATCTGAATTTCATTTGGACTTGCAAAAGTGTTAACCAACATGCAAACCAGGGAGGTGTCTAAGGGAGAAAATCGAGACATCAAACTGAGAAAAAAAAAGAAAAAATTGATCAGAGGCACTGCACAAGCATTAGACATAGCCAGTAGAACAATCAGGAATGTCATGGAAAAGAAAGAAACCAATGGTTTTGCTAACAACTCGATTTCAAATAGATCAGCCAAACATTGTGAGAGCACAGTCCACCATTCGAAGACGACTCCAAGAGCAGCATATAGAGGTTATATCACAAGATGCAAATCAATCAGTAGTAAGAATCAGAAGGCCAAATTCACAAACATATACAGAGATGAGCCAATGTCTATTGGTAAGGCCAAAGTGTGGAGAAAGTTAGGATCTGCACATGACTTAAAATAAAAGCTCTTTAGACAAGCACAGTGGAGATAATGTCATGGTTTGGGCTTGTGCGGCTGTTTCTGAAACTGAGGCTCGATAATCTTTACTGATGATGTAATTCAGGATGGTAAAGTTGCAGCAGAATGAATCCTGAATTCTACGGAAACATTCTGTCTGCCAATTTACAGAGAAACATATCCAGTCTAATTGGGAGGAATGTCACCATAAAGCAAGACAATGACCCAACACAGGCTGCCAACACAAACAAATGACTTCATCAGGAGCGAAAATTGGAAAGTTTTCGACTGACCATGAGCACATCACAATAAAAGAAAGCAACAATTCGGTGATGTCAGTGGGTCATCATTTTGTTGCGGTTATTGCAAGCAATTAACATGTTTTATGGATATTTCCTTTCCTTTCCTTTATTGTTACATGACGTTTGCTTATCTAAAACTAGGTGGTCTGCCACCAAATGTGCCATGGTTTCATTTGTAAAACACATCTAAATAGATGTAAATGGGGCAGTGGTTCGGCTCTGATCACATATTTAAGTTTTGATCGCAAACATCAAAAACAAATGAATTGGACTTTCTAAACCAAATAACAAACTTCAGCCATTAACTTTGTAGTGATGTTCTAATTCATAAATCCCATCAGCTGCTTCGGGTAGTTACGGTTAGGGCTGTGGTGCCATCTCGAGAACACAGCAGGAGTCCACACCCTGATCTCAATGTCAGGCCATGGCACAGCATCGCAGACTCTCATATTTAATCATACATAGAAAAGATTTAAATACCCTCATTAGTTAAAAAAAAAGAAAAAAAAAGTTATGTTTTGAAGGCAGGAGGTTGCCAAAGACTCCAGCTCAAACAGTATGTGCATGCAAAGCGAACATGCAAAACCTGTAGTGACGCGGTGGAGCCAACAATCCTAGTTGACACCTGAAGAAAAAGCCAGAACACACAATTTTGGACTTTTTTTTAGGACTGCTGCCAAAATGCTGGCAATTTATTTATGATTTAGAATGTAGTGAAAAAGATCCTGAGGTGTATGGGTAGTCTTGGAAAATTGTATTTATTTGGGTATGTGAAAATGGCACACTGAATCTGCCAGCGGTTATAGATCAGATATAGACTTATAGTACCTGATGGGATGCCAGACTGGATGACAGTCTCAAGTCTAAGACCAGTTCGCTGTGACCCCTTAACAATAAAGTATCTTACTAATTACAATTAAAGCACAAGGCTATTTCCTTTTGACTCAGGGCAGTGGAAAATAGCCCATTTGCACAGGAACCTGCCCAGCCTGCCAGGAGTGAAGATGCAGGTGCTATTTAAACGTGCCAGAGATGACCAGTGCTGGAGAGCAGAGGAAAAAAAATCATATAACTCAATTTTTCTTATTCTCATTCCATCAGAGAGTAATGTAATATATGTTTTAAAGTGCAACCCCAAATTAAACTTACATTTGGTCTGAAATATACGGAATATATACGGTAAGTCATCCACAAGACTACTGTACCAGAGAGACTCTATTTGGAGCCCAAACCTTCAGCTCCAGACAAATAAACTAAATGTACGTAAATATAAGGGGTGTCGAACCAGGACTGTTGATTCTCCAGAATAAGAAAATACAGGTACGAGTGTACAGTATGTATGTCTCTATATAATCCCCTGCTACACTATTGCACTTATTCCAGCGTTTCACTACTGCTTGGATACCATCAAGGTAGAAAGTTCGCTTGAGCCATGATTGGATTGCCTGGTTTACGTCCTCATTGCTGAAACTCTGACCTCCCAGTAACTCCTTTAATGGCCCAAATATGTGAAAATGGCTTGGAGCGAGGTGAGGATAGGCATAGGTGTATAGACATGTGGCAATAACTTGTAATGTGCAGGTGGGCCGTATGAGAATGTGCATTGTCTTGCAAAAACAGAATGCCTCTGGTAATCAAACCAGGCTGTTTGTTTGTTTTTTTTCCATAAAAGAAAAGGCCCATTAAATGAGTTCCTGGGAGGTCAGTGTTTCAGCAGTGACAATGATGTGAGGAAGGCAGTTCGATCATGGCTTAGGGTGTAAGAGCAAACTTTCTACCTTGATGGTGTCCAAGCACTAGTAAAATGCTGGGATGAGTTTAATAACGTAGCAGGTGATTATATAGAGAAATAATGATAATAGTCTTTAATCTCATAACTGTGTTCTGTACAATCAAAAGTCCCGGTCTGACTTGAACAGCATTCGAGAATATCAACAGTGATCCAAAGATGACATGAAATGTGGGTTGGCAAGTTGAACAGATAACTACAGCAGTTACCACATGAATAAACCAGGGAAATTTTATATAAACCCACATAAATAATATGTAAATGATAAGATATAACTATTTTCTAAATACAGGTTGATTGTTTTCGTAGCCTAAAGCACATACTGTAAGCAGGAGGCTCCATGCTGAATATTATTTGTGTCTCATTTGGCTGTGGGTTTTTGGTTTCCGGGTAAGCCACTGCATGTTGATGAGTACGAAGAAAATCTGCCTTTCAAAATCCCCTGGATCCTACGTTTGTTACGTTTGAGGCCGAGCAGGAATTGAAGATGTTTTTCTTGGTTATCTTTGTTATTCCATGAATAGATTGGACTATCATTCTGTAGAGCCACTGACAGAGTGTTTGCTGATGCAGCATCAGGTCGAGCACAAGCCTCCCATTTTCCCGTTGCCTGTGGTTCTTGTATGTTTCTGATGCTCGGTTGGGGTCAGTATCACCATGTCAGGCAGCTCAGCAAGCGAAGAATTCTAAGCCCAGTATAAACCAAATTCAGCATAAACATAAATCAGTGTTGTTATCACTTTGCAGTAATGGAAAGGACCCGTGACTGGAGAGAGCTGCAACTGTACAGTATATACCGAGCAAATCAAAGTGATTGTCAAATCGGTTGTTTTCCAAAAGGTCAAACATTGTGATCCTTCTGTGTCACGCGACTTGTTAGAGACATAATCTCGAAGAGAAAACTGTCAAATTTTAGTGTAGAATATTACTAGTTAAAGCAAATATATCATTCCTTCTAATACTTGGATAGTTCCTGAAGGACTTAACATGATTTGTGCTTTTTTTTTATGTTGGATACAAGAATAACATTAAAACGTTGGCCAGGAAACATTGATATTTATTATGCAGTTATTTATAAAGCTTGGCTCAGTATTATATTTAAGAACATATATTTTATAAGCAAAAATTTATAACTATTACATTTAGTAGCCGTAAAACATGATTCTAACAGAAGAATTCTGTGTAAACAAATGATTAAATAAGAGTGGTGTGTGTGTGTGTGTGTGTGTGTTTCGGGTCATGTTTTTATATCTTGATGGAGACGTTCTTATGGAGATTTCCATAAGGAGAAAAATATCTGACAGTTTTGACCTCAGGCTGGATATTTTGCTGGTCCCAATGCGGGAAACTCATTTTTTTAAACAAATCAGTTGTCAGCTTTAAAGTGAGCCCTGTTATGCAAAATTTACATTTTAGTCATTTCTAGACATTCCGATGGGTCTCCAGTGTGTGTGTGTGTGTGCATATACAAACAAACAAACAAACAAACAAAAGAATAAACATTTCCTGTATTTTGTCCTTTTTCTATTTTCTGTCATTGGATGGGTACCAATTAGATTTCCCCCCTAATGTGACCTCATATTTCAAGGTCCCCTCCCCCCACCTTGTTGCTCAGCTTGATTGTCCTTTTTGGGGGCGTGGCTCAGCTGTAGCTCATTTCCATAGACACTGGAATGAGATTGGAAGGAGGAACGAAATAAAGGGAAGTTGAGGTAGTGCTCGCTGATATGACCTCAAATCAATAGCACTATTAATTGAACATTTTACCTCGATTATAATTAATACATAAAATTTTTTTTCGTTTGTTTGTTTGTTTTTTCGCCCTCATATTTTACTGATAAGGTTTGTACAGTAAGTACAGTATATTCTATGTATTAAAGGCGGAGTATGTTTTTAAGGGGGCAGTACGTGAACACACAGTAGGGAAAGTATTAACATGATTTTATAATAGTAAAACATTGACATGGGCAAGATTATGTCAATAAGTATAATGTTTTTTCTTTTTCATTCATTTTCGGTTAATTGTCCAGCCCTAGGTTGAGGTACGAGTCTCTGAGGGGTGAGACCTGTGTTAAATTGTAAAAAAAAAAAAAAAAAAAAATTTTAATATGGAACCTTTAAAGATATATAAAAAACGTAAACAGCCATAAGGTTTTGTTTTGGCTATCGAGGATAAGATTAGGCTTATTAATAATTATGTCAACAGTCAATGAAAGGTCCTCAAAGTTCTGTCCTACGCACACAAATTAATGGGATTAACTCACACATACTAACCTTTAAATATGAATTACAACACATCTGCAAACACAAATAAAGCAAAGTAAATAATGTCCAAATGATCTCATAAAGCATGTGTGTGTGTGTGTGTGTGTGTGTGTGCGCAAGCGCGTGTGCATGTATTCTGTACAGATGGCTTTGTGTACCTTGACATTTCAATCATTGCAGTAGTTAGACATTTGATCCAGACACAGATGGTCACCCACGGAGAGATTTAATTGGCTGTTGGATGTGTGATTGTTTGACTGTGGTTGAGGAGTGTGTTGCAGTAGCTGTACGGTTAGAGACGGGTCCTTTTAGTACTGGCTTGTCAACACTACAGAATGACAACAAAAGCCCGACTACTGTGTAAATATGACTTCGGGATTGAATAAATGCAAATCCTATATTAAAACAAGAACTCTATTAGCCAAACAAAACATCTTTGCCTGGAAATCAGTACGAAGTGGCAGATATGCACTTAGTTATGCAACACTATATGACCAGAAGTATGTGGACACCTGATCAAGTCGTTCCTCACTTTGCCTCAATACTGTAACACCCTTCACTCTCCTATGAAGACTTGCTCATGCAGCCTTGTTGGACAAGGAGATCTGGGTCGAAATCAGCTTTCCAGTCCATCGCGAATGTGTTCAGTGGGGTAAAGGTCAGGGCTCAGTGCAAACCACTCAGCAAGTTCTTCCAATCTAATCTAACAAACCGTGTCTTCATGGACCTCACTTAGTGCACAGGGTCAATGTCATACTGCAACATGTTTGGGCCTTACAGTAGGTCCAATAAATAAAAATCCTAATGATAAAATATACAAATGCATTCTACACAATTGTGTGCTTCCAAATTTGTTCTCATGAAGAACCACATATGGCTGTGATGATCAGGCGTCCATGTACTTGTGGCTTTATAGTGTAGAAAAAAAACAGCAGTTTTTACCTTATCTTACCGCTACACCCATATAGGGATAAATATTTTGGCTTCATGAAGCTGGGGGAAGATAGAACCTTAGGCAAATGTGCACTTGTCCATATGGAAATTTGGTCTACATCTTTCTAGGACAGTATCTACTCCTAGAGAGTACAGAATGAATCTTAGATAATATTACAAATTTGATGAGAGTAATGTGCTTTTAGATTATTAACCCAGTGCATATCAATTGGAACGTGGAATATTTTGAGTATTAGGTTTACTTTGGGGTGTTATTTAAAGCAGACATGGCAACCGACTCGAAGCAAATGTATGGAAATCAGCATTGTCAGTGCAACAATGCTACAGAGAAAGAGAGCCTAGTTGTAGTGCTGGTTTATTTTGCACTCAAAAAGAATAGAGACAGAGCAGCTGGTGTCATATTTGATTTTCACTCGAACGCTATAGTGACACTTCTCCCACTGGCACAAGCAAATCATATTTAAGCTCATATGGAGCCTTGAACCTTCCCACAATTTGAAGTGTTACAAGCCTGCTACAATAGACGTACTGTACAGTACCGTGCAAAAGTCTTGAGCCACTCATTGTGTCTTTGCATAGAATTAAATTAAGTAGATCAAATTAAAGAAGTGGGAACAAATGTTTTATTGCACCTAAATATACAGTTTCGACCACTCAGCATTCAGCGTCACCAGTATACTAATCATCGGCCTGATCATCTGTCAACATCTGCACCTGTGTCAGAACGGGATCATCAAAGCCCAGACTTTAATAGTCCAATGGATAATCTGTGGCGAGATGTGAAAAACCGCTGTTCAACGTTTCCCTTAATGCAGTTTGACAGAGCTTGATCCATTTTGCCAAAAAAGAACAGGCATATCCCCAAAGACTTACAGCTGTTATTGCAGCCAAAGATGGTTCTGCCAGGTATTGATCGAGAGGGTAAATACTCATGTGACTACAAAAAATTTTTTTAATTAAATTATATGTCACAATAAAAATATTTTGCACATTCAGACGTTGAACATAATGTTCAAATCAAACGGAAAACATCTCAGTTAATTCTACTTCAGCTCCATGTTTTTCCCATTACAGCTGTTCAACGGGGGGTGAATACTTATTTAAAACGT
This sequence comes from Heterobranchus longifilis, assembly GCA_028570985.1. NCBI lineage: Eukaryota > Metazoa > Chordata > Actinopteri > Siluriformes > Clariidae > Heterobranchus > Heterobranchus longifilis. Next base: position 25,397,204 of record JAOVVB010000049.1, read on the forward strand.
TAGAGAGTTGGACCTTCTCGCATAGCCCATGGAACAAAGACTTAAAACTAATTCGGTAAGCACGCTGACGCTCCATGTAGTGATGCAAGCAACCTCTCTCAGATGGTGGGATGTCTCAGAGCATGAGGAGGTGGTGGTGGTTGTTAAGAACTCTGTTTGGAAGCTTTCACACACCAAACTGCAATTCCGCTCAAAAGATATCCTTCTGCATATCAGCTTCATTTTTTTTCTTTTTTTTTTTGTTTTGTTTGAAGTTTGCCATGAGCTTCAGAAGCGTTGTAAGCCTAGCCATAATATTCTCAATGTCAGTGCTTTTTGCATTCTCTTTCTGTTCCTTTGAACCTGGTTGCACCTGATTTCACAGGTTTTGTATCTGCTCTTTGTAGATAAGACCTTATTCACCCTCTATCACTCAATTTCTCCTGCCCTTTACTATTATAGGAAAAAAAACAAAAAAAACCAAGCCATACAGAGTTACGTGACTTCTGCTCACTGCAGCTGTTTATTTATGATGTGAACAGAAGGAGTATCTGATAGTCCGTGTGCGAGGATGAGGTGATTGAGGGTTACATGAGTGTTATGAGTGTGGTGCAAATTGAGTGAATCCAGCCTCTGAGTCTGAGTTGATTTCTGGCCAAACACTCGAACTGCACATATTCAGACAGATCAGACAGACTTTATCTTGAACAGGACAATATCAGCTTACACTTTAGAGTGAAGACGTCATTAGGGAGGAACATGGATGGAAATGCGGACTAGACTTGAGGCTATGGTGGAGAGATGGTCAGGGCGAGGCCGGGCATTGCAATTTGAGATAGAAAATAAAGCAGAGGCAGCAAAAAAAAAAAGGAAAGAAATTCGAACAATGCCTCAGGAAGAACCTCTTCCTTTTTCACTCACTTCATTTCATTTTCTTTAATCTCTGCCATACATCTTTTTTATTGTACTCCTTGTTTTCTCCCACTCGTGTGTACGTACTGTATGTGAGAATATAAGCAGGTGCCTCGATAGGGACATGCAGCACTAAATAATTAATCAGCATCAATATGGCGGTGCGATGAGGGACAGACCCAGGGGTCCCTTATTAACCAGATCAGTGATGTGTAAAGAGTGTCAAAGGGGGTCTCTCTCTCTCTCTCTCTCTCTCTCTCTCTCTCTTACACATACACACCTAAAACACACATGCATGCTTAGTCCTCATGGCGGTGACATGGGATCCACTATAAACGTTCTTCAGCTAGCAATTTATATTTTCCTATGCATTTTCTAATCCTGTTTTTCAGTAGCTCCCAGACCGTCACCTTCAAACACAAGCACGTGCCTCGCCTCTCCCGCCGCCAGACGGAAAAAATAAAATCATAAATCCCTTTTTTTCCCCTTTCTGCAATACAATAGAGCATAAACAGATAAAGAGAGCAGCCAACGAAATGATATCTGATACGTGTCTTGTTTAGTGCTAAAAATAGCCTCATGAATAGTTCGAGTTGAAATGATCATGTTTCACACTGCAACCTTGGTTTAATTTAACAATATGGCTTCAACCCTCATTATCCTGCAGCTTCGGTAAAACCACTCGATCCAGCGTGTTCTATTATTTTAAAGTAAAAACATGCTGTGTTTTTCACTGTTCAGTGAAATGTAAAAACATACCATATAATAATAATAATAATAATGATAATAATAATAATAATAATGATAATAATAATAATAATAATAATAAGAGTAATATTCCTATTATAATAATTATAATAATATTTTATTTCACTGTGCAGGGAAAGTTCATTGTGTGAAGTTGATGCTTTGGATTTGTTAAACGAATAACACACCCACACACACACACACACACACACACACACACACACACACACACACACACACACACTGGAAAAAATGTATAATAGATAAGTTATTTACATTAAAGTATTGTAATATCTTTTTAAAAAATATTTCTAAGGCTATCCTATACATTTTGCAAGTAAAGTACTTTGTATTATTAATTTTGGCTATAAAACTCATTATATGGCTGGTGCATTATATAATTGAGCAGAAGTTAAAAGACCCTCATGTTAAAAGACCCGACCATGGCAGCCTGGCGGTGCTGAGATTTAAACATACTACCTCCGGATCTGTAACTCAAAGCCCTACCCACTCGACTAGCACAGACCGAGTTTCGTGCTTACCAGCATATAAAGGGGAAAAAAAAATGAGGCAGACACTAAGAGAATTTCGACCATTCTTATCCCTGCTGAAAGCGTCAGATATCCCACTATGCTTTGTGATTTCTGTGTTTCATTGTAAACCAATGCACTGTGCCGCTGTGTTTTCAGCCCCTCACTACACATCTGTAATTTAACGCTGAATATGGCCCTTCGTCTAAAGCTAATCTCATGATTTTCAGAAATTTCACTCATGCGAGCAGAACCTCTAGGGAGTATCTGATAGCGTTTTTCAACCGACAGAGTTGTCTGGATGTATTTCATGCTTAACAACCTTAAAAGTGCATGTTCGAAGACCCACAAAATTGCTTTAGTTCCAACACCAGGTCCAGCGGGGCCAGTAATGTCCGAGGTTGGGTGCGGGGTTATTATTTTACTGTGATTATCAAGTTGTTAACCTGATCACTATAGACAAATTATGGGATTAAAAAAGTTATTATAGAAAAAAAGACAGAAATGAATTATTAGTGATGAAAGTGTGAATTAGGCATTGCAACAAACTGAGGGTTTAATCTTAACATAATAGCACAAAGCCAGGAATGAGAATCAAAATCAGTAGACACAGTGGTATTTGCAATTAAATTTTCTTGGAACACTTTGATCCAAAACATCACTTGCTGTTGACTGAACACCTAATAGTCCATTAAATATGAACAAAATTGCCCGTTTCAATCAAATACTAACTAAATATAATTGGCTTAATAATCGTATCCTTAACAAGCTTTTGTTGTAAATGCAGCACACATTGCTAACACTGGCAAAAAAATAGTTCATAAATATTGTATAATAAAGCAATTAAAGCATATGATGTCTATCTTGTGATTTCTAAAGGTGTCTTCCTGTTGTTCCAGTTACTAGAGTTTTCACCATTATTTATTTTTTATCAGCAAGTCTAAAAATTTTCGATGAGTCAACTTTTCTTCAACTTCAGAGCAAAGATTCAATGAACAATGATTCATTACATCGCTGTTTTGATGTGGATCAATGACAGTGTGCAAGGTTTTATTAATTGATTTTAATACCTGTTTAGTGATACATAAAGCAAACAGACAACTGTACCTGCTACAGCTGATTTGTCATTGTGTACCATATTTGTGTTGTAACATGGTAACAAATTAAAATCACATGGACGGATCGTTCAAGTCAAAACAGTTATGTGTTTTATTTCTCTATATAATCTCCTACACTAATGCACTTACTGTACCCCAGCATTTCACTGGTGCTTGGATACCATCAAGGTAGAAAGCTTTCTCAGAAGCCGGGGCCATGATCAGACTACCTGCTTCATGTCTAAAATGCTGACCTCCCAGGAACCACATTAATGCCCCCAGCATGTGGAAATGGCTTGACCGTGTAATGTTTAAGCGATGCGGTGGGCAGTATGAGGTCATGCATTGTCGTGCCAAAACCAGGGTGTTTTTTTTTTCATTAAAGGAGATGATAAAGGAAAAGGTTATTAAAGGAGATCCTGGAAGGTCAGTGTATCAGACATGGAGCAGATTATATAAAGAAACAAAGGTAGTTTTTATTCTCATAACTGTGTTGCTATTCTGCACAATCAAAAGCCCTGGTTTGACTTGAATGCCCTTATAAA
>JAOVVB010000049.1:25473558-25483890 GCA_028570985.1 Heterobranchus longifilis
TTGTCTTAAAAATTACTGTCTAATTTGGTCCTATAAGGTTCTATCTATCTATCTATCTATCTATCTATCTATCTATCTATCTATCTATCTATCTATCTATCTATCTATATAATTAATAAGAGATAAAAACTAAACATTATACATGAACAAATTGTTACTTACCCATCAAGTTACATTTTTACAGAACTACCATACTGTGCAAAAGTCTTAACCCCACTATAGAGCAAGGATTAAAAAAAACATTAATTAAGGAAATAATAATTAAATAATTTGCATGAAGAGCCTTTGCTTTAAATAAAGTCTCCGCTACAATTTGTGCAGTTTTTTAAGGTTGCTTAGATTTACTGAACATCTCGCAGTCCTTCTGAGGTCGCTTCTTTTTTTTTCATGCATGCAAAATCCAGAATCTTTCTTTTATTTATTCAGGGGGTTGAAAAGTGGTCTTTTTAGGCTTATAAATTCTTTTTTTTATTTCTGTTGCTGGAATATGAATGTTTGGAAATCAGACATGTTTTTTTTGTACTGACCTAATAATGATGTCATAAAATAAACATGTATAACACCGTTTGTACTAAAAATAAGCACAGCCATTAAGCCTGTTGCACAGTACTGTAAGTAAACTGATGAAACAACAGTACCTTTAATAGGGTATGAGGACCTCTGACCTGCACAAGTAGCACATGATGTACAGTAAGCATGGAGAGACATTGGTGGACATGGGCATGGAGCATTTCAGTTATGCAGTTATTCAGTTATGAACCTTTTGCTCAGTCCAACTGAGATGCATTTTATATCGCCTTGCACTCATTTTTATTGAACTGCTCATAAATACTGCATTGCAAACTCAGATTGTCTACAAATATTTAAAAAATTTCTTAAATGTCATAATGCTTTAATTGTAAATCTTATGCTCATGTTGACTGGTATAGCACACAGAACACATGGTGTAAATAAAAAGTGTTCTATAATTGTGTAAAACAACCATAGAAAAAAATAATTTATAAATAGTTAGTTTTATTGGAGCTTAAATACATTTTCCCATGATTATTAAGATCTTATGGCATATTGCTGATTTACTGATTTTAAAACTATGCTTATGTTTAAGCATTTTGCAAATTATACATGCATTTAAGCTGCTTTAAAAATAATTACATGTGCAAACATCTCAGCAGAATTAGACACCAAAGAATTGTCTGACACCATGATGTGCTCTAAGATTGTCAAAACAGAAGAAGCATTCTCTTTTAAACAATACTAACTGACTAGTGCTTTTCAGGGAAATGATCCGCATATGGTTCGTCCTCCCCCAAAAGGGGCCTTTCCCCATTTAAGCGATTGTTTTTGATTATGTTTGCATATATTCCATCGAAAACAGCTTTGTCTTTCAAAAAACGAACATCAAAAAATGACTGGCAAGGGGTTGTGACAAGGAAAAGCATGAAGATAACTCCTAAATCGCTACTTAACAGGGGTGTAATTATATATTCTTTCAGGAGTGTTCAATTTACAATATTGAGTTTGCATGACCGAAGAAAATTTCTGTATAATAAACAATGCAGATTTTTGTCTGTTTAATTGCAACAAATAAAAAGAACTTCTAAAAACAGATGTTTAATACTGCAAACAAAAAATGTTACATGTTCGCAATGTCTTGAACGAAATAAATGAATGTATAAGTATTAATTCTCCCTAAATGTTTACTGAACAAATAAAAGTTTGAGCATAATGAGTTCCAGAAACAGCAGAAGTAAAATGCCCAAGTCATCCAAATTGGCCAATTCTCACAGGTTCTTTCTCAGGCACCATCACAGAAGGGCAAAAATGATGAAATATTTTGAAAGTATATTTGCTTATTTTGAAAGTATATTTGAAATAATATTTGCTTTTTACAAGGTTGTCTAAATGCATAAAATATTTAATACAACAGTTAAGTTCCTACTAATCTGCTTGGATGAGAGGTATTCCACAAGTGTTGATAATGGAGCATAACAGCACTGGGATGTTTATACTAAATGTATCACTCTGCGTCATACTGTAGGTGTTCTAACAATCATCAATTACACTACATGGTCGGTGTTGAGCGTGGGTTTAAGTAGGTCTGTAAGGCCTGTAGTACTGTACTAGAAAGAGAAAAGAGCAGCTGCCTGCCAAAACCCACATTCAAACCCACATTCTACTTACAGTAGTAATTCTGTCTAAGTTGTTCTGAATTGCCTCTGAACCGTCTGTGGTCTTTTATTTACTGCTATAAAGCTAATCAGCTTTTAACACAAGGCTGAATCCCAAATCCCTCTCCAACCCCTGATCAAGGAATTCTGACCTGCACCCTACATAGTGCATAAGTTTTCCATTTAATGCTCTTTTGGATTCAATCTAATAACCTGGAAGTTGATTTAGTCTCCTGATCTTTTGGCTGCGTAGTACCAGTAAGAATTTAAAACTACTTTCACTCACAGATACTGTGAATTGTCCTGTTGATTTTTTCTAATTTATTTAAGTTGATTGTTTTGTAGAAAGTTTTTTATGCTTGTGTAGAGCTCACGGACACTCTCCACGCTCCACTGTCGGTGCTGTTACTGGTAAGTGTGTCAAAGCCGCGTAGTTAAAATCTCAATGTGGCAGATTAACCTGCCTTCAGGAAGTTTAACCGCAATCTGAGCAGGGTCATGCACTGTTTATCTTTTAGCATCCAAGCTGACATTTTTAACTCACTCACACTGAGCGCACAGAGAGCTCTAACTAAACAGATTACAACGAAGCATCAGGTTTGGAGTCCATTAAGGTTATGTGAAGTTGGACAAAATCTCAACTGATCATCTGAATTGAACCCCAGCATGGTTATTATTAATTCAGTCATCCAGCATCTATACTATTTATCCTGCATACAGTCTTGTGGGGGGCCTGGAGGCTATTCCAGGAGACTTAGGGCACAAGACGAGGTAGACCCAGGACAGGGTGCCAATCTATCACATACACTCATTTACACAATACTGTTTATTTGGGAACACCAATTAGCCTACAGTTAGCCTACTCTGCATGAAAATTTTAAAAAAATCATAAATCCCATGACTTCTCCCAAACTTTCTCATATTTTTCACTTTCCATACCTTTCCCTTACTTAATGAACTTAATGTTTCTCAATGTGCTATAATTTGAGGACATAAGGAATAAAAGGCTGTTCTATAACTAATTTGCTAATGTTTTCAGTGCACACTGTATCTGCAGCAGACTGGTGGTATGTCTAAATCTTGTTTCATGTTATTTTTGAGCAATCTCAACTCGCACCAAGTGTGTGTCATTCCCTCAGACACCTCTTCATCCCAACATGCCTCCTATTAGGCAGGTGATCCATCACACTCCATCTATCTCACTCCTGCTCTCAGACAAAGCCTGAGCCTGTCGCCTCGCCTGTCCCATGTTAACACACGGACTTGAGAGCAGCTGGCCGAGAGAGAAGTGCTCCCTTGTCAATTTAACGCCATTACGGAGGGTGCGGGCTTAGCGGCTGTCAGGAACACTTCACACTCACTCCTGCTCTCAGATAAAGCAGCCCTGTATCCAGAGAGTTGGATAAAAACTAGCAACAAACTAAAATGGCACCATAATGGGTCAGAGTTTACCTGAATGTGTGTGCTTAAATTGGTAGTTTATGTTTAAAACAAAGATGTTTCAATATTAAAAATGAGTATAAATGCTAGATATCATCATAGTTTAAACATTTATCATCATACTGCATTTCACAAAACATGACTCTGTATGAGAGTCCTATCGTCCAAATGGTGCTTTTAAATGTGGGCAAATCAACTGGCTTTAAATTTCACCAATGTTTATTCTGTTGTAGTTATCTCTGAAATTTCCATATTAAATTCGTCTTAGAATTATGCTAAGGAAGATGTTGTGAGTAATACAATTTTATATATTAGAAAGTAAAATGGCTTATTTTACAAACACAGTGAACTTTATGCAGAGTGCTAACCATAAGCTTTAATGTAACGAGTGTAAATGTATTACCTTTATTTTCACTTTTTTTAAATAATGTTTTCCAGCGGTTAATCACAAGGTCCTCAGTGATCCATGGCTATGTTTTTATCTGCTTTAAATAAAAAAGTAAGTGAACCGGGTAAACCCATCTGCCACAATATACTTATTTGTATATAAGTATACAGTATATACTTTGTAAAGGAGTGCCCTTTAAAATGTAAGTGCCAAAACATTGCATATATAGTGTTTAAACATATTATTATAAATGTAAACTTTATAACAAAGTTTTGAAAGAGCAGGTTAGACAATGCTGTTCATTGCAGATAGCATTTAGACTCTGGTCTCTAGTGCCATCTGGTGGATGAAAACTATCAAAACTATCAACATAACACTGGCATGTAACTTCCAAGTTATGCTTTAAATACTTTAAGTCAAAAAACGAAAAACATCATTTAAAACGTGCTTGTTGCCTGATTTTTAAGATTCTGAAAAAGAGGCCAAAAAACTGCAAAATTAAATGACAGTATTGCTGTTAGAATCCTTGAGCAAGTCCCTAGATGAAGAGTGTCAGACATGGCGCCCATACGCTCAGGCCAAGGTTCTAACCTTGCCACAAAAAAATCAGTTTATAATGCCTATTCTAAATTAAAATCATTTGTGGGTAAAACTGAATAAAAAGATTAGAAGAAATCATTGTCTTTGTTATAGTTTATATAAAGATTTGATAATATTAAATAATCTTTATCTTTATTCTATAAGTGACTAAAAAAGCAATAAACTCAGCTATTAAAAAATGTGCTAATTTGGCTCAGTAAGCTTGCCCTTTTCAAAAGAACCAATTTGGACGTTGTAAGCAATATTGATTTTTGTTCTGATAAATGGATGCATTATGCAGTCATGTGACCCTCATTACAAATAAATAAAAATAAATCACGTTTTGTCTGACAACTGTGCCTGTCACAAAAAATACTTATAAAACTAAGGGATTAAAATAGATCTGAAAAAAAAAAAAAATCTACCAGTGATTTAACATTCATAATATAGCAAATGCTAACTGATTATCACGAGAATTTAACTTCCTTCTTTTATATTAAAAATGCTATCAATGTTCAACTTTATGCCTTAATAATGTCCAATTCAGCTATACAGAATCACAAGAAAATTATAGAAATGCGAGTGAGAAAATGTGTATGAATCAGAATGATCATATTGTCCCTGACAAGCAAGCCGAGGGTGACTGTGACAAGGTTTAGGCTTTCTGATATTATGAGATTTTCATTTGCATTTGGAAAGGCAAAAATTTCTATAAACAGTCTGAATTTCTTGCTTATGTTTCTGAAACCCTTAGTAGCTTTTGCTTTTGTAACCAATACCAAGTCATGTTGTGCTAGAAAGTTGCTCACCTTCACAACAAAGCCTTCTGCCCTCTTCACCCTTTAGAGGTCCAGCATGTTTTTTAGCTGGGTCAGCCATGACCGATCTCATTAACAGAAACGCATTTTCATGGCTTTATGTTATCAGAAGTTGTGTGGATTAAAAAGCCTCTGACCAGCTCTTACACCTGTCTAAAAACATCATGTGTGTGCTAATCTGTGCGTTAGAAGCTCAGCGTCCCTGCATTAGAAGATGCACACGGCCAGATGCTCAGAACTGTGGAGGCATTTGAGGCTGTACAGTAAATCGTCACTGTTCCTTTGTAATCCTACAGCTGGTACACTCTAAACTATTTCCACATCAGCATGCCGTGAGCAAATTATTTGCTGTTTCTTTAAAAATAATAACTTTTCTGCATTGAAAATAACTTTTCTGCATTGAAGAACCTCAAAAATTTCTTTCCGTTTAATTTAAATGAAAATGAAAGTCAAATGTTAAACTCTAGTAATTGAAGTTAACTTGTATTGTTTAAATGCTGCACTTGCAAAATTATGGAAAGATTAGAAAAGTAATGTTAAAAGGAATGGACTACATTGCTTTGGAGAGCCGCACCACGAGATGTTTTAATGATTATAAGAACCCTGACGAAGGGCTTTAGAGGGAGTCAATGAAAGGAGCTGTGAGAGTGCTTATGATACGCAGAGGAAGACCTTCCCGTTTGGAGATGGCGTGGGATTATTAATCAAGGAACTTAAAAGAAAATAAAGAAACCTTATGGCCTTACCGAGGATTTATTAGAGAGAGTTTGTGCTTTGTACTATAACTAAGAGCGCACTCTGCACTGGGGCGTGTCACTCTCTCTTGATCTCCCATTTGCCGGCGTTTTAGACAGGCAAAGGCTTGGGCTTTGCCTGACTGACTGTCTATCTATCTATCTATCTATCTATCTATCTATCTGTCTGTCTGTCTGTCTGTCTGTCTGTCTATCTATCTATCTATTACAAAAAATATTCATTTTATTTAACTGGCTTCTTTTTAAATACAGAGGTTATAGTTAGACTTGTTTTTAGGCTTAACATAATATAGTGAGAAACAGAGAGAGAGAGAGAGAGAGAGAGAGAGAGAGCATGATAAGATAACCAAAGGTTAGACAGCTGTATTAATAGCATAGTGTGGAGAGAGATTTCTGTTTGCCTTCACAGCAGCATTGTGTGTTCGTGTGTAGGAGTGGGAATCTCTAGTGACCTCACAATCTGATGTGGTTTTGATTCTGAGTGCCACAATGTCCTTCTAAATAGATTCTTTATGCATTTTAAAGGCATCTTGTGTGTTTTTCATGCTTTCTGTAGCATGCAATATGATTTTCCTCCAGTATGGTCATTTTCTGTAACTCTAAACAGAATATTATTAATGTCGTACAATAGTCGTGTGTATGATGTAGATTTTTCTGTGCTCACAATTTACCATTAAAAATAAATTCTGATAAAGGATTTTATGTTGAAGAAGTAGCTTTGTGGTTAGCACCATGGCCTCGCACCTCCAGGGTCCAGGTTCGATTCCCGCCTCGAGGTCTGTGTGCGTGGAGTTTGCACGTCCTCTCCGTGCTTGATGGGTTTCCTCTAGGTACTCCGAGGTGCTCTGGGGTATTCCTCCCACAGTCCAAAGACATGCAAATTAGGCTAATTGGTGTTCCCAAATTGCCCGTAGCGTGGTGTGAATGAGCGTGTGAATGTTGACCAGAGGTCCTACTACGGTCATGAAATCTCCACAGTCCCTAGTTGGATTACAGAGGTTCCTAGATGGATGACTGGAATACAGTAATATTAGTAAGATGTGCAGTGGCGAGCTGCTTGATAGTGAAGACTCTGTTGGATGATGGATTTTTAAGTGATTACACAGTAGTGTGCAGTAAAACAGTGTTGTTGTTTTTTTGTATAATCATTTACAAATCAATTGTCTGTTTTTTTAAAGTGAGTGCTGCCTGGCCCAGGAGATAAATAACAGTATATATTTAATCACTTTCTTAATATCACAGTCAATTTTCTCATCATTATCATTAATAATTAATATTATTTTTGAAGTGTTATATTCAATGTCGGCAAAATCTGTCTGCATTTCTATTCATAAATAATATTCACCTGAAATATTTCTGATGATCATTTTATACTTTTTTCTAGTGTTAGCCAAGATAAAGTCATATAATTTATTTTCTTTCATTTATAATGACCTCAGAGCATTCTTCATTTACCTTGTTAGAGAGCTAGAATGCCTGCTTGAAGTCCGTCTCGAGTGTCTATGCAGTATGAGTGTGTAGGCTGTGTCGGTTACTATCAGAGAGTTCGAACCACATGTGCAAATCATCCCAGATTCATATATGTACAGTAGTAGCCGTAACATTAAATCCTCCTGCCAACATTGAGTAGGTTTCACGTGCGCCGCTAAAACAGCCCTGATCCATCAAGACATGGACTCTACAAAACTGCTGGAAGTGTGTTGTGTTATCTGGCACTAAGACATTAGCAGCAGATCCTTTAAGTCCTGTAAGTTGCGAGGTGGGACCTCCATGGATCAGACTTGTTTGTCCAGCGCATGCACAGATGCTCGATCAGTCAACACCTCGTTGTTGTCTTCCTAAAAGCATTTTCTGAACCGTTTTTTTGCAGCGTGTCAGGTCGCATTATCCTGCTGAAAGAAGCCACTGTTAAGGGGTGTGCTTGATCCTGGTGGTATGTGTCAAAGTAAAACCCACGTGAATGGCAGAACACAAGGTTTCCAAGCAGTACATTGCCCAGAGAATTACACCGCCTCAGCCAACTTGCCTTCTTCCCACAGTGCTATGTCTTCCCAAGGTAACGATGCACACGCACCCGAACATCCACATGATGGGAAAGAAAACGGGATTTATCATGGCTGGACCCTTGCTTGCACTGCTCTGTGGTCCAGTTCTCATGCTCACATGCCCATTGTAGGTGGCGATGGACAGGAGTCAGCATGGTCTCCCTGACCAGTCGGCAGCTACGCAGCCCGATACACAGCAAGCTACAAATCACAGGGGGTTACAAACCCATGCGCTATTCGAACCAGTATTAACCCTTTTTTTTTGTTGCAATTTGTGCAACAGTACTGTAGCTCTTCTGTGAGATAAGACCAGACGGGCCAGCCTTCTTCTGTTTTTCCCATGACCCCTGCTTGGACCAGTTTTGGAAGTTACTAACCACTGCATGCTGCAGACACCCTACAAGATCTACTGTTGCGGATTTTGGAGTGTCTCTGACCCAGTCGTCTAGCCATCAACATTTGGCGCTAGTCAAAATCTCTCAGTTACAGTATGGTTCCCCACTTTTTCTGTTTCTCATACATCAATATCAAGGACAGACTCCTCCCTCGCTGCCAAGTATGAAACTCCTTGACATGTGCCACTATAGTGAGATGATCAGTGTTATTCATGTCACCTCTCGCTGGATTAAATGATAAGCCTGATGGGTGAATATGAGCATTTTTAAGAGGAAAAGGGTCCTGTCATTAAATAATAACTCCCAACACAATTCACAATATAATATTAGTCTTAAATTGCTACGCTCCGTATTCTCATGTTCTACAAATATCCACTAACATAAAGAAGTTTTCCTAGGGTTTTCGTTAAATGACCCTTGATATAGTAAAAGGTCTCTGAATAATTGCATGTTATTTATGGCATACAAGATTCATTTATTTTTTATTTATGTATCTGTTCCTCAAAAGGATGTTAACTGTGAGTAGTTACGTTCCTACATGTGCTTACAGCAGTCAGGCAATTTCTATGGATGAATGTTAAATGTCATTTCATAGGCCATGCAATAAATTACATATATCCTACACTAACGGTTGTGTAACTGTTTAGTATGCTAATGTTTTCTCGGTATGTGCCAGGATAAAAATGCAGCCTAATTACTGTTTCAATTCATTTGAATACTACAAGAGCCGTTCAAGGCAAACCGGGACTTGTGATGAAATTTCTCATGGAGGACTGTGTAAAAGCGATTTAGCTGCAGTAAAATATTTAAATGGTGCAAACATTTAAAAGGAGGCCGTACGTCCATGAATGACGATTCCGAACGAGGTGACACGGAGCCATGTTTATGTGAACATTCAGCAAATGGAACGCCTGATCCTTGAAAATCGACGGATAACTTGTTGTCAGCTTGCGGAAGAGACACATCTGCCTGTGGGAACTGTACACACAGTCATTCACGAATACCACTTGAACATTACAGGAACTCATCTGGGAGTTATTTTCACATCCCACGTACATACTGTACCTTGCTCCAAGTCATTTCCACATGTTTGGGCCGTTAAAGGAGTTCCTGGGAGGCCAGCGTTTTAGACGTGAAGCAGGCTCTGGCGTACTGAGAAAACCTTGATGGTATTCAAGCGGCGCTTTTAAAACACTGGAATAAGTCCATTAGTGCAACAGGGGATTATACAGAAAAATACGGGTCTGTTATTCTGCATAATCAAAATGTGAAAATCCCGGTTTGACTTGAACACCTCTTGAACATTATTCAACATTTGGGTACTTCTTTATCAGAAAAATGAAATACATAATTTCATAAACGGGTTTAACAGCAATGCGAAAGCTTTTTGATAGAAAAGGCGTAATCTAAGATTAGATCATTTTTTTTTGCGCTCCGTTATCTCCGTCTCTGTGTTTGTGGGAGTGAGGAGTTTCTATCATGAGCCGACATCATCGCATAGCGGCCCATTGTTGTAGCTCTGAAAGGAAGCAACACTTATAAATGCAAATCCTTTACTCCGAGTCGCCCAACAATATTGGCCGCATACAGTGGCAAAATCTTTAGCAGGCTGATTTAGGGTAGAGCCGCAGCATTTTGTGTTTGTATGTGTGTGTGTGCTTGTGTGTTTGTGTGTGTGTGTGTGTGTGTGTGTGTGTGTGTGTGTGTGTGTGTGTGTGTGTGTGTGTGTGTGTGCGTGTGTGTG
>JAOVVB010000049.1:25484834-25502165 GCA_028570985.1 Heterobranchus longifilis
ATATACACTCACGTACACACATGCGTTTTGCACTCAGATTATCGCTCAATGCAAATTATGAGGTCCTCATTGTGCATATCAGGGATTTAACCGAATAAAAAAGCATCATTCGGATTGAACAGATGTGTTCTGAACGAATGCAAATGCAGGTAGGAATAGAAGGCACAATGTTATTATTTTCTTGTTTTTTTGTTTGTTTGCCAAAGCTTGCAAAAAATGGTGTCTATCTGAGATTAGATCACATCCAGACAGGGATCCCCTGGAGCACAAAAGAAAAAATTGCGAGAATTTTTTTTTTTTTTTTTACTTTCATATGATGTGCGAGAGAGACAGAAGGGCACAAGTATAAAGGGTGCAGGATTTACACTCACAAAGACTGCATTCGTTAAAGTGAACATGCGTCGGTCATCCGTGGTCAAGGTCACTGTGGTTCAAATTCGGTTACTAGATTGTTTCGGTTTTAAGAAACAGGCAGGTGGAGACAGGAGTAATAACTGTATGCAAGGCCTCCTATGCTGACACTGCTGCCAGTTTTACCTCCAATTTTATTTTTCCAGTGTTTCCAGGGCCATAGGGCTGGGACAAAATTACATCTGCTGGGTAGACTGTTCCCTCTTCAGATTAAAATCCAACTACAGACACAGATATTAATATTTGAAGCACTAAAGACAAACATATAATGTCTTGATCTTACACCTCTCTTCTTATTGTATTAATATGAATATTTAATATTACCCCCAGATATTAATATCCAGATACAAAATGCTAATTGGTAAGACTATTTAATACCAATGGTAACCTCCGGTTTTGGAAAATGGATCCAGCATGGAAGTGCCAAAAATGTGCAGTTCCTCGAATGTCCACTGGGAGCTGAATCAAAAAGTGAGTCAATCCCCATAAACTGTATGTTAAAAACAGAAATAAATGTTTACAGGCTGGTACAAAAACAGTTTTGGTCTCTTTGGCTAGATTTCCCATTCATGACAACTTGATTTTTAACGGTATGTATTTTCTATGGAACTTTTATTACAATCAGTTTCAATTACATTTGGCCATAAAATTATACATAATTGGGGCGTGACTGATTTGAGTGACAGTTGCAATGCAAAAAATATAGCAGTCAACACAGGACTTGTATATATTCGCATATATATTCCATGGTGTACCCCGCCTTGTGCCCTAAGTCTTCTGGGATAGGCTTCAGGCCTCCACGACAAAAGTGTGGCTTAGTACAGTACTGTATGTGAGCAAGAAACACAGATCACAAACCTTCAGCAGAGTTATTAGGACTGCTCATATACTGCTTATATGTTTAAAACACATAATATAAACACACATGTCTTCCCATAACAAATTCAAGGAGGTCCCATTTATTGAGGTGCATTAGGCAAAGAAAACAACTAAGGAGATTACTGAAATTACAGGAATTGGGTTCAGTTGGGTTAAGCACTGTCAAGCGCATTAGTAAAACCTGGAAGGATAGTGCTGAATCATCAACTTTGTGGAAGAAATGTGGAAATAAAAAACAAAATGACATTGATCAGAGATCACTTAAACGCTTGGTGAAGTTACATCATAAAAAATTGTCAGTACAAATCAGAGCTATGTTTAATAGTGAAAGTAAAAGCATTTCCACACACCGAATGTGGCAAGAACTCAAAGAATCAGGACTAAACAGCTGTGTGACCATAAGAAAACTAATTGTTATTGAGACTAATCAGAAAAAAACGGTCTTAATTTGCTAGGGAGCATCAAGAATGGACTTTGGAGCCATGGAAAAAAGGTCATATGGTCTGATGAGTCCAGATTCCAGAGCGATGGGTGAATCAGGGTAAGAAGGGAAGCACATGAGGCGATGCACCCATCATGCATAGTGCCCACTGTACAAGCCTCTGGAGGCGGTGTTATGATCTAGAGTTGCTTCAATTGGTTCTGTGAGCATGAGGAATCATTTTCACACATGAACTAGTCACCAGATTGCACCCTGAAATCAAAGCTAAAGGCAGTCGAACCAAATATTACAGTGTGAACCTTTTTTTGGCCAGGCAGTTTACTCTATATTGCAAGGAATTTAGGAATATACTGTAGCTGTTGTAATATTTGGACATGTATACATTATTTACTGCTCTGCTGGTGTATTAGGTGCATCCGCTTCATCCCTAAACTCATTTGCTCTTTTATCAGGTAACAGAGAGATAGACTTTATAGGTACACAATCATTATACTGTACGCATTCTTTTCCCCTCCTTACTCCAATAATCAGGAAGCAGCAGCGAACTCAGGACTATACTGATGACCAGATATTTTTTGAGTGGTGGATGAAGAGGAACTAATACTATAATATGGTAAAAAAGAAAGTCCAGTATTACAGTATGCTGATACTACATTACATTGTAATTTACTATATAACTATTTCAAGAAGAGAACAGAATAACACGCAAAGAAATGGTCTTTGTTTGCCTTCCTTAGCCTCCAGCCTGAAAAGTTTCTCTGCACTGCGTAGTTGTGTTGATACTCAGCAACTTCTCGGGGCTTTTAAAGTTCTTTTTACAAAAATTGCTGAAAGAGTCAGACTTGCTTATTGAGGAGTCGAGATACTCTATCAAGATAAATCTTATCGAGACAGACTTTTTACCTTTACATTTCCACAAAGTGGAAAAAAAATCGCAGTCAAAAGTTTGGACACACCTTTTATAATTCAAGCATTTATCTTAGCAATTTTTCTACCAATACCAACAATATCAAATAGATGGAATAACATGCTAAATTATGTAATTACGTAAGGGAAAACAACAGTCCATTACTGCTTTACGACGTTAAGGTCAGTCCATCTGGAAATTCGTAAGATCGTTAAAAGTACTGTATATTTAAGTCACAAAGACCATCAAATGCTATGCTAAAATCGCCTCTCACAAGGAGAGCAAAGGAAAGGAAACCCATGACTTACCTCTTTTGCAAAGGGTAAGTTAATTTAGTGTTCCCAGCCTCAGAAATCACCAGTTAACAACGAATGAGATTACAGCCTACATGACTGCTTCATAGAGCTCAATTAGCTGACACATCTCAACATCACCTATTTAGGGGAGATTATTTCATATTTTCAATGCTTTTAGTATCGCTGTACAATTTGGAAAATAATGTAAAAAGTAAAAAAAGACATTAATGAAAAAAAATATATGAACTTTTCCCTGATAGTGTAGGTTCGTGATTAGTCGTGATAGATTGCGTTGTAAAGCTGTAAACTGCTTACTTGAATGAGAACCTGTTTAAGCAATAGTGAAAAATGTTTATGTGTTAAAAGGATGTGCAAGTAATTTGTGTTATGAAATATTATGATTTTAGGATGTACACCAATCAGCCATAACATTCTGACCACTGACATGTGAACTGAACAACACTGATCTGCTATACACCAGTAAACTGGTGACAGGATCAGGGCCACACAAGACTCATCCATGCCTGCAGAGGGAGTAAAGGCCAGCATGTTTGGTCCAATTCTAGAGATAAGCCATTGCAGCAGAAACTGCTGAAGAAAAAGAATTAGTGAAGGCGGTGAAAGAAATGCACCAGACAGCCCAGCGCACCACAGCTTGTTACACACGAGGCACAGCAGGCAAAGAGCTCAAGACCATTGAGTCAGACCCCAAACTTCCCAGATCACAATGTGATCAAGCAACCATGGGATGCACCGGACAAACAAGTCCGATCCATGGAGGCCCCACCCTGCAATCCACAGGATCCGCTGCCAACAGCCTGGTGCCAGACACACACAACAGCAGACCCCCAGATGCCAGAGCTGCCTACTGTATGTGGCACAAAAGGGACCTCAAAACCTAGGTGGTTCTAATGTAAATGGTTTTAATGGTATATCTGATTGGTGTCAACATAAATGTATAATCAGTGATGTGTTCGGATATAAGTTGAATACAGCCAATTTCTTCAGTGTTCCTGATGAAGTCAAACCACCAGAACACATGTATGTCTCTATTAAGGCGAGAGCTGCTGAAGGCTATATGCAAAACTAGAGCTTTCTAAATTCAAGATGATTGACAGGCAAGTAGAGATATCAGCTTGTCCTAATTGGCTGGATGTTCCTAGTCTACATCATTTTTTTAATTTTTTTAATTTTTCTCTTCTCACGGAGCCTGGGGTACCAGAAAGACTGAAGTTTCTTCTTTCAGCTGATGTAAGAGCATCATCAGATATTCAAAAGAAAATAGATCTCATTTGAAAAGCCCACCTTTACCTGGGCGCATCATAGCTAAAATTAAATCCCACTGCAATTATTTTAATTGCAGGCAATGTCCGTAATTGACTAGTTAGTGCTGTCTTAATCGTCTAAATGCAGCATGATGAGATGGACACAGGTGAACAGGAATCAATATCATAAACAGTAATAAAGCTTAGGCAGCTCCGATGACATGGGAATTTAATATCAGCATGTTTGCCGTACTCAAGTTACTCTGCTGTTATTTCCGTTGTCTACAGACCGGTTGAAGATGAAAGTGCACAATATAAATGTAAACTAAGTCTTAGGAGGCTTGTTTTATTAAAACCATGGACAACCAGTGAAATGGAACAATTTAACAACACATAGTGGAAGAAAAAAAATCAGCCAAATTGGAATAAAGTGGTGCCTCTGTGGTTTTGGTTCTCCGCTTGATGAAAATCCAAATCCCGGGAAAAGCCAGACAGTCACTATTGGGTGCTTGAGCAAGACCCTTAACCCCTTATCTATATGCTTGGGTTGTGTTCTGCCTTATTTGTGCGGCACTTTGTGTAAAAACATCTGCCGAATGAATACCCGGGAAGGTGAACATTTCCGAGCTCTATTTCCGCGGTTCTGTGTCCATCTCGACTGTGGCTTCTCCCCGCGATCAGTCTCTGTTCCCTCTAAAAAACATTTATATTTTAAATGTTTGTGCAAGCTCTCGGTATGTTGAAGAGGCTTTTATACATGCAGAATCAACAAAACGTATCACATACTGCAACATGCCTGCAGCAATATTCTACTGAGGAGGGCCATCACACAAATTCAAAAAATATTCTAAATCTACAGCAGGAAAGAAACGGCACCATAAGGAAAGACAGAAAGAAGAAAGAAGAGACATAAGTCCAAAGAAAGGGAGAAAACAGAAAAAGAACTCAAGCAGGAGCCATTTGCTGGCAGTGAAATGTGAGTCATGGTGAAGACGAGAGTGCACGAGTAGACGAAAATGAAAACAGGAGAGTGGAGGAGGAGGTCACAGGAAACTCTCGCTCGCCCGCATGCTCCGCGTTTGTTTGAGTTTAATCAAATTAAAATTCAATTAAAGTAAACGAGTCTCTTCTCTATTACCTCTCTAAGGAAGTTGAGCAATGACGACACACAGGCACATGCGTATACACACGCACACCCCCGCACGCGCACACATGCATGCACACAGAAAACGAAGAGTGTGTTTGTGGCGCTATTCAAAGGACATTTAATATTAATCACACTCTCCAAAAATAATACTGTTGTTGCTTAGCAACAGCCAGGCCTCCTCGGGCGATGAAGGAATTTCTCTAAATAAATAGTGATCCTGCACAATATTGGCCGCAACAGTACAGAAAGCACCGCACACATGCCAGTAGGTAATGCGGAAGTGCGTCTCGGCTGTGATTGACAGAGAAGATTGACGGCCGTGGCATTTAAATGCAGTAGAAATATGTAATATGATTATAATCAAGGTAAATAGTGTAAGGGTAATAAAGGCATTCAGGCTACTTGTTTTGCAGTGCACACAGCATTTTAATAATACCGTACATATACAGTATGCACTTAGGGGCCGTTTTGGGCTTTGTAACTACATCGTCCATCAGCTAAAAATTCCATATAGGGGCACTTTGTAGGAATACAGTTTTTTAGCCATTTATCCATAAGCAGGGACGTCCATAAGACTGT
Organism: Heterobranchus longifilis; assembly: GCA_028570985.1. Taxonomy (NCBI): domain Eukaryota; kingdom Metazoa; phylum Chordata; class Actinopteri; order Siluriformes; family Clariidae; genus Heterobranchus; species Heterobranchus longifilis. The sequence continues at coordinate 25,490,761 of JAOVVB010000049.1, forward strand.
AGACCAGAAATTATTTTGGCGATAGTTAAAGATACTGCAGTGATGCTCACTGGAGCTTATGCCAGTCAGGCAAATACTGTATAAATGATTGCTGTTCATTTTTAATTCAATGTTTTCAAAGGGGGCAGTGGGGGATCAGGCAGGTGAGTCCAGGGTTCGAGCCCTGCCACTCCCAGGCCACCTCTGTTACAAGACCCTTAACCCTATGCTCTATACACATCAACCACTTGATGCAGTGCCGGTCCCAATCCCGGGTAGGAAATGGGATGGTGGTGACAGAAAGGGCACCTGGCGTAAAACCTGTGCCAGATCTTGCAGATTAAATAATCCGATGTGGCGATTATTAGGATAAATTGACAGCCCGAGTAAAAATATATATTCTTGTTTATGTTTAATAGAGTAGGCCCTCTTTTAAATCTTAAATAATAATTTGATCTTAGCGGGTCTTTGTATTAGGCAAATACAACCCCAGACAAACAACAATAGTGCAATTATTTATTTTAAAAAATGAAGCAAAAAAAAAAAAAAAACATTTTGGCAATACAAAGTACTCACATAATTTAATAGTTTGTAGTTCCACCTTTAGCAGCAATAACTTGAAGTATCAGTCTCTTACATCATTATGGACACATTTTGACCCATTCTTCTTCACAACATTGCTTCAGTTCATTGAGGCTTTTGGTCATTTGCTTATGCACAACTCTCTTAAGGTCCGACACACATCATTTCAATTGGGTTGGGGTTTGGGCTTTTGACATGGCGCTGGGTATAAAGGCCAAACAACTCCACTTTGGTCACATCTGTCCATGGGACATTGTTCCAGAAGCCGTGTGCTTTGTTCAGATGCAGTTTTACAAACTTCAATCATGCGTCCATGAATTTTTAAACGGAGGAGGCTTTCTCTTGGCAACCCTTCCAAAGCAAAGCACACTCGTTCAGTCTTCTTCTAACTGTGCCGTTATGGAGTTTAACATTGAACATGGTCAGTGAGGCCTGTAGGGTCTGAAATGTAGCTTTAGTTTTCCACTTGTGAATAATCTTTATTACTGTAAACAATGAACTACAAGTTGCAGAATGATGTGCAGCAACACTTGCTTCTCTAAGACTATTGCTTATATCTTTCCCTCTTGGCATTGTGTAAACACACACACACACACACACACACACACACACCTGAATGCTCCAAACCAGCAAACTGCCAGAACCTGTCCTGTCCTGTGGAAGCAGTGAGGAGGTACTTGGTATTGCCCACATATGTTTTTTTTCTTTTTGGTTTAATTTCTATATAAATAATGGCACTGTGAAAAAAGCTAGATCTTGTTGTTTATCTAAAATTTTATTTGCCCACTATGATCAGAAGATGTTTTTTTTGTTGTTGTTTTACACAAAAACACACAGAATTAAAAGAGGGGGTACTAAATTATGAAAATGAGTCTATACTAATATTGTGATGTAACTTGCGTTAAATCATACCAGTACAAAGAAATGCAAACGAATGTAATATGTATAATACCGGCATTACAGCGGAAGGATGTACAGTTCCTGTATTTTGTCTTGGACGATTCTCTCTGTGTTGATAGTAACTTACCGTTCAGTGTAGATGAGCTGAGAGCTGACGTTCTGCTTACACATTTATCCAACCAAGGAAGCATGGATATTACAGAATACAATTGCATTATTCAGCATAAAAAATACAAAAAGATTGCTGTTATTCTTTTTTGTTTGTTTATTTATTTGGCTTGTTTTTAAGGAAGCTTACCAGAAACCACGAGACATCTGGTCGAGACTGGAATTGTGCATCAGGACTGGGATGTAGTTGAACTCCCACTCTTTCCTCTTCTGTCATCCTCAGGTCCCTGTCTCATCCTCAGCATTCAGCCCTTTGTCTTGCTGTCACTGCACTGCCCCTCTCTCGTCTCCCTGCTCATCCCCACGTCCCTGTCTCACTCTCAGCTTATTGTTCTTTCACATCTGTTTCTCACCTTAGGTTCCCTGTCTCACTCTCAGCCTTTGATCACTGTCAGATTCCTGTCTCATGCTTAAACCCTTGACTTACCCCTTATTTCTCAGACTAACCCCACAGCTTCTTGTCTTATTGTCAGTTCTCTCTCAAATCATCAGCCCTTGCCTTACCTTCATCTGTCTCATCCTTGGCTTATGCTTGAATCTCTGTGAATCCTAAATGTGTTCTATGTCTCTAGCTCACTGTCTCACTCAATGCTCCTTGCCACACCCCTTGCCTGCACATCTCATCCTCTGCTTTCCTATTCAACCTTACTGTCTCTTCATGTCTCACACTTGGCTCGTCCTCTTACTCTTACTCAGGTTCAGCTTCATGTTTCGCTGCCGGTTCTCTGTCTCTCCCTTATCTCCCTGTCTCACCTGGAGCTTTTCTCCCTCGGCCTTCTATCTCACCAATTCTGTTTCACCCTCAAGTTCCTTTCTTATCCTCAGCTCTCCTTCTCAACCCCTGTCCCCCGTCTCTCCCTCGGCCGTCTCTCTGTTAAGGCCCCATGAGACTCTAGCTCTAATCAAGCACATGCTCCTATCAGAGCCAACATGACCTTTCAGGTGCTGGCACTTTCTGGCATGACCTTTTAGAGTGAATAGCTGAGCAGGACGCCGGGACTAATGCGCACAGTAATGGAGGATAATGTGAACCGCTGCTCAGGGCTGCGCATTCTCTATGTGTGAGAGTCCCACTTATCCATTGCTTCTCTCAGCAACACAGTCACACAATAATGTTCTAGGGCTACAAACTGTTCTCTGTTTCCATCAGTATGTGTCTTTCTCATTCTTACAGTCTCTGTCTATTCCTCTCTTTTTTACACATGAACACACCTGCTTATCTTTACTTCATAACTGTTTCTTTTTTCCCCCTTATATGACGTTTGTTTTTTTCCAAAAATGTAATCCCTGATTTCTTTCCTATGTCAGTATTTTTTTATATTTTGGCTCATGCTTGTTATTTAAAAAAAAAAAGTTTTTTCTCATTTCTACTCTGCAGGGACTTAAGTTAGATAACGGCATTAACTGTTATTTATAATATGCAGGCTGTGCACTTTTAATACCATATATCTATATATATATATCCCTTTCATGCATGAATTATGAGAACCTCAGTCAAGATATATACATTTGTATAAGTTTTTTCGATGCACAATCATATACACATTCATATACACACGAGCTCACCCAAAGTTCAAGCGAGACACCGAGCGCTGCCCGGCCAGTCATCCAGAAAATGGTGAGTGTTACACATGCTCGAGCAAACTGCCATTTCTTATTTTCGTACCCCGACTCAGTCTCAAAGAGTAATCCAATCATATCAGGTCAGAATTGGGCCATCAAACCCTCACATGTAGCTCAGCTATGAGCTTTCATTTTTATAGAGAGTTTGAAATAAGGCTGTATCGTAAAAATGAAAAAAAAAAAAAAAAGTGCCATCAAGCGTCATAAAGAAAATAGAGCACGGGTTTCAAATCCAGAGCATTTATTTATTTTTTTTTAGATGACAGCATTTCCAAACTGTAAACGGATCAGAGCAGCTGTAGATACTGCTAAAAAAAATAAAAAGCCATATGTTTCTAATTACAAATGGAACAATTTCACTAAACTAACTTGAAGATATATAGCGACTGGCTGCGTTCAACCTGGCAGGTAGAACTTACAATTAAGCACAGCCCATAGTAATTAATGTGTCCTTGTTGTCGCTGCTTCTGTGCGCAAAGCCGCAGTGCAGATGGGACCTCAGCTGGGCCCCTGTTCTTAAGCAAAAGTAAATAAAGTGATGCACAAAGAGAGGCTGCAAACAATGAATGCCGGTTCTGTTAAAACCAACACGATCCGCGTAACATATCTAGAGCACTAGGATGGAGTGGTATGAGACCGATCTCCCGCTGCTCAATTCCCCGCATGAAGCTGGGGTTTGATGACAGGCCCACTGAGAGACGAATGAGAGAGAGAACGAGCGAAGGGGGGGGGGGCAGAGAAAATAGGAGAATGAGAGAGTGAGAGAGGGAGCTAAAGAGGCTGTGGGTTGAATGCCTACGGGAAATGGCCCGCCGATGTGCTTATATTACACTGACTTTAGATTCATCTTGGAGATTGAAGCCGATTCCCTAGGGAAATGATGTCTGCCTGTGCGTGGGGCATCTCGTCTTCGATTCCAGCTACGGAGAAGAGCTGCGGGGTACTTAGTGAGAAAAGAGCAGTGGGTGTGTGTTTTAGAATGGGAGCTAAAGCAGGCCTATGTTCCCCATTCACCTGGCCAATATCGAGGTTATTACTCAATATGTTGAGGCTGTGTAAAGCGGGCTGCGACAAGGACTCTATTATGTCATCAGAAAGAAGGGATCAGTGGAGGACAGAGCATGAAAGGAGGAGTGGAAGAGTACCTGCTCGCACGAGTGCAATTCTTTACAGCTAATTAAAGCTTCCCTTTGAGGGGCAGGGCTGTGGAACAAAGGGAGAAAAGAATAGAGAAAGAGAGAGAGAAGAAAATATCACAGCCTTTTGAACCAGACTGCAGTCACTGAAGCAAAAGGGATGGTGTTCTACACCCCCAGCCCAATCCTTGCTCTTTGTTTCTCTTCTTTCTTTCTTTCTTTCTTTCTTTCTTTCTTTCTTTCCTCTCATTTCTCTTCTTTCCTTGTCTAATGTAATGAGCGCATAATTGTTTTGCGCATACGAGCTCTTGCGGGTGTCTGTGGTGTGTGTTATATGGTTAAGTGAAAATCCGGAGCTTTTCACTTGAGTTTGCTCAGTCAGTGCAGTGACTGTGCTGTGTGGGTAAATGGAGCGAAGAACAGACAGCAAAGTCTTTAGCACACAGAGAATTACTGGCATGTCACACACACACACACACACACACACACACAAAACACACACACATGCGCACACAAACATAGCCACAGTTAACAAGCTTCAGTGAGGAGTACAAGCTCCCCCTTATGGTTACATTATGTATTTAAGGCAGGATCACGGGTCTGTGTTATAGCAGGGATGTCTGCGCACGCTCCTGAACTCTTTCATGGTCAAAACCCATGGGACCACTTAGGTTATGGTCATTTTCCTTGACAAGCTAGAGACATCATGAGAGGTCATGTTGTATAAAGTAAAAATATATATACTGTATTAATTAACGATAATAAAAAAAATATCATTAATAATATTATTAATAACAACAACACTTTCCATGAAGTATATCACCTCAGTGATTTTTTTTGGGGGGTTGGGCTGTAAAATTGTAAAACCTAAAACGTTTTTTTATTAAAAGAAAAACAAATCAATGTCAAATGATTTTGGACTTTTTTTTCTAAACATTCCTTACATTGATAAGTAAATACATTTTCATGTTCAGTAACACCATGCGTAAAAGAAAAGTAGTTTAGATGTTGAAAAAGAAAATCAATCCTCACTAACAAGAAAAATAGTTTTGAAGCATGTTCATTGTGGTCTGGCATTAAAAAAATGTGTTTCATTTCTTTTCATTTTTTTTTTAATAAAAATGTAAAGATTAGCCAGATTGAAGGTGTATTTAAAGGGGACCTTGAGTCTATTCCAGGAGACTTAGAGCATGAGGTGGGTATATACACCCTGGATACATTAGGGTGCCAATCTATTGGAGGGCATACACACACTCACATGATCATTCACACACTACAGACAATTTGGGAACACCAGTTAGCCTAATCTGCATGTCTTTGGACTGTGGGAGTAAACGGGAGTAAACGGGAGTACCCGGAGGAAACCCACCATCTCTGGGAGAACATGCAAACTCCATGCACACATACCTAAAGTGAGAATCGAACCTGAGGAAGGATGCCATTTTTGTACTGGTTGAGGCTTAAACAAGCCAGTTCAACTTTTCATCTATTGTGACCTCATGTAAGCTTGTTGCCCAGGTTATGTCTTAATCCTTCTGTTCCCTTGTAGGGGCGTGGCTCAGCAGCATCTCATTTATAGCAAACAGCACGAGTATAATAAAGAGAGTTTGAAGTATGAAAAAATTCGATTATCTGAGTGGTATTTCAACAGGAGGATTAAAACATACACTTTGAGGGAGAGATGTGAATTGTGTTATCTTAAAGAATGGTAAAATATGGAACCTTTAAAGATCAGGCAGTCCAGTGAGCAGGAGAAATCAGGACGGCGATTTATTTTTAGGTTACAGTAATGGGCTCGAGCGATTTGGAGGTGATGTACAGCTCGTATTTTCCTATAAATAGTCTCAAATTGACTGGCCATACGTGTGCACACGATGCCTGTAAGGGTTAAAAGACATTTACTGTATGTCATATGGGAGAACATGAGAGAAATGGAAGTCTTCCCATTCTTCTGACTGAATGAGTTCATGTGCTGTAGGCTACGCGATAGAAATTCAAGATGGCTGTCATTAGCCTCATTATTATTGCGCTTTCTCATTAAGAGGTGAGCTAAATTGTTTAGTGAAGCCGAGGAGAAAAAGAAAACCATTCGCTGAATTGTCAGATTGAACACCGAGGTTGATGTAAATGGTTTTTACCACGCAGGAACTTTAAATTACAGCAATCCTGACATGAGGTGAATGTGGCATTGTTGCTTTGTGAGTGTTGAAGTGCTGCCCCCATATGAGTGTATGTGTGTGTGTGTGTGTGTGTGTGACGACTCGAGAAAGACTTGTGGAACAGAGATACAGTATAGAAGGGAGCTTTTCATTGATTCACAGCATTGTAATTTTAAGTAAATAATGACTACATAAAGAGATAAAGGAAAATATCCACCATGTGTGTGCTCATGTTTAGTAATAATAACATGATTTGGTAATAATAACTTTTTTAATGTAAAAAAACCAAAATGCATTTGCTGCCGGCTTGATTTGAACATAATAAGGCAACGCAGTGTAGAAATAGTGATCTTATTCCCTATTATTCCGCAGCAGCTGCTGCACCAGTGTTTCTCTCCACAAGCACCCCAAGCTTATAGATTTGGTTTGAATGTTGGGTTTAATTAACTAAGAGTTAATTAAAACATGTCCTTCATAAAATACACGTGGAAGCTGTGCTGGTTTAACAGCAGTGTTGGGAAGAAAGTAGATGCTAGTTTCACACATTTAATTACTCTCTGGTTACCAAAGTCCTGCCAACAGCGGTGCATATGCTGAGTGCTGTGGCTCATAGTTACATACACACACACACACACACACACACACACACACGTGTAAACGATTAAACGGTGGGTTTATGGTGGGAAATGTGTCATGTTCAAAAATACCACAAAAAGACAATTCTCACAACGTAAAAAAAAATTTCACGAATACGAGGAACAAAACTTTTCTCGACTTTTACTGTAAGTGAAAAAATTATTTCGCCATAACAGTTTTGTCTTATTGCATTTGCCAACAATTACACTTTAAAAAAGTGAGAACAATGTTTACAGTGGAGGCCAAAATTTTTAAGACATCATACTGTATTCCATGTATCATACCTCTCCCTGTGCACAAAACGTGATTTCACTCCATAGTTCTGGCCTATATATCTGAAGCGTGCAACTAGTGAAAACTGGCTATGTGACAATAGGATTTAGCTTCGGGAGCCATGGCCTGGGTCATCTCCAGATCTGAACCAAACCAGAAACTGTTGGACAATAGTTAAGAAGGCAGCAGCAGTCAAGAAACCATATTCTGTACATGATCTTCACCATCTTTTTTTATGTCCAGCAGGATACAGTACATCAGGTTTTGAAGGATAAATGAATTACTACTAAATGTTGATTGTTATATAGCAGTTTAATTGCATGAACAACAAACTCTGCTTATTTGCCCTTGATTGCCCTTATTTTAAAAAACTTTGTCACCACTGTACTTTTTATGGACAGATACAGTAGTATCAGTACAGTACATTTAATGTTGTACAGGTTCATTTCTGTTATCACTTACATTATAGCAGCTGTAAACATTTATTCCCTCATTTCTCTTTTTCTCTAATTTGAAGATGAAAGGATCACAGCATGGTGTGTTACTGATAATCCATAAAGCCTTTCTCCCTCAACAAACTCCTCCTTTTATTGTTAAACGAGTATCAATACCGAATTTTCTTCTCCATATACTTCTATGTTAGATACCAACACATTTTTCGCGTATGCAAACTAAAAATAGGAATGAAACAAAGCTTTAATGAGGGCTGTGATAAAAACCTCTTATTTGTCTTATAACTAGTCATCTTATTTATTTAATTTATTTATTTTCCTTAGTCCTTTTTATGCTAGGGGTCGCCACATTGCGTCTTTGACGCTGGTTTAACACCGGATACCCTTCCTCCTATTTTCTAACTAGGTTTGATACCAGCACTGCATGTAATGGCTGGTTTGCATGGGGTGTAGCAAGGTGTTGGTGAGGCTCGAACCCACCCCGACCCCCCAATCAGCAAACCTGAGTATAGCTAGTCAGCTTATAACTGACCAAAATCTGATCAATCATATTCAATATTTCAGCAGCACTGTGGTGTCGATCCCGTATCTATACTGTACATCTAACATTCATATTTCCAAACACAAACTCGAGTTACAAGCATCAGTTTCTTGTTTTTCCACGACCCAGCTAACATAAACCTGATCCATCGGCAGGACATTCGTAATTTGCTGAAGTACAGTACATACCTTTTTTTCTGTTAGTTTCACAGTAATTACTGAATAACGGGCCTTAAGATGAATAACTGTCTAATACTCCAGGACATTAAGAGGATTTAGCCTACAAGTCAATTATACTGTGTATATTTTAGTCTGTTTATTTGACCAACGGCAGTACAACAAAAAGAGCGGAAACACTTCAAAATCGACTCTGAGTGAATGTGTGATTGAATACATTAAAAGGCTACAGCATGTCTTACTTTTATGTCTCTTTCAAATGCAGCATTAAATGAAAGCGCCTTTGCCAAGGAAATGAAACCGTTCCGTAAGCAATAGAAATAAAACTGTTCTGAATGCAACAGAAATAAAACTGTCTTGAAAGCGAAACGCTGTTCATCGCCGATTTTATGTGCCCATTAAAATACATTTAAATACAAAATGCATGCGGTATATACAGACCTGCTCTCCCTAAAGCATATGAGTCAAGCTTTTTTCAATCATACAGCAGGGGTGAAGAGTTTTAATGAGTGCCTGCGTGTCACAGAGCTGACTAGAGGTGTAAGTGAAGGTGGCAGGTCGGGCTCCTGATTGGTCGAGTGAGATCTAAAGCACCCCTTCTATACTGTACATACCGATGCTTCTGACATCACTGCTGACACATGCTATAATACCCCATGGGAGAAGGGAGCGGGGGTGTGGGCTGGCGGATTGAAAAAGCACGCGTGTTAGTCAGACCCATCGATAAGCTCGGTATGTGTTGGCTGAGTTTGCTATGCGGTAAATGAGGTTCATTTTAATTAAATGAGGCTTGATGTTGTTGGTAAAAAGATCTGATATTAATGGAATATCTATTTTGGTGGGTGGGTGGGGGGGATTAATCTCAGGTGTTGTGAATGAGACACTCTCCTCAGTACTTACAGATTGCTGGTAGCCGTTGAGCTTGTACTGAAGACGCGGGTTGCCGTGGACATGGACATCCATGGCTACAAGGGCAAGGTCACTGTGTCTCTCAGCTCAGCCGTGACATTGTAACATTCAGCCTAAGCATCTTCACTGATGCCTTGGACCTCGGTCTCGTCTGTGCGCATTAACACACAGCTGCAGGACAGACAATAAGTTTATATTAAAAAATTATATTAAATTATATTATATTATATTCATATATAATATATAATTATATTAAATTATATTAAAGATTTTACGTTCCAAGTATTTACACCCCCCTCAACACACTATTAAACAACATAAGATTTAACATTGTTAAAACACAAAAAAGGAAATGTTGGTACAACAAAACAACTAAAACTAAACACTGCAGTAACTAATTGATCTACTGACAAAACTATGACTGTGGCTGAAATCTGCTTATAAGAAAATGGATAATAAGACTTGAATTTCCAGGCTAGAATTTTATGTCATGCGTCACTTTCATGCATAGGCTAAATAAAGTGAGATTCTTCTTCTTCTTCTTCTTCTTCTTCTTCTTCTTCTTCTTATTATTATTATTATTATTATCACGAGTATGGCATACAGTAAGTGTCTGAGTGACCCAATATTTCCAGGTACTGTGAATAAATAGTTTTCTGTCCAAAAAAGACACAATTTTCCATTTAAACGTGTAACAACAGCCAGTGAGGGAATAAAACACTGAACCGCACTTTTTTGAGCAGATCAACAAAACAAAGCTTCTATATTCAGCAATAAATACTAAAAAACACTTAAAAACAACTTTTAAAAAATACTAACCTTTGACCGGGGAGAAAGTATTGAGTATTGACAAGTTGAGAAAGAATTCAGAGCTCAGAAGTAAAAATCTGCTTGCTGTGTGGTAAGTAAATTGTCCTGCCCTGAGCAGTGCTGGAGAACTGAAGTAAAAGGAAGTGCGTCTGGAATTCATACAACTGAAGTGGCGCGTCCAGTTTGCCCATGTGATGTCACAGCCAGGGCTCCTCCTCTGAGTAAAAGGGTGGACCTGTAACACACTATTAGAGCTACACACCCACCACAAAGTGTTCCCTTCATCAGCCTTATTAACCCTTTCTTTGATTTGTTGGTATTTGTGAAAAATACCCAAACTGCCAATGTTGCCAAATCGCTAGAAAGCAGAAAAAATTACCCTTCCCCCAAAAAACAAGACATAGCTGTTTTTACTTAGCTGCGTGACTTCACATCACATAGCATGAGGATGGATTTTTATACTTTGACCAGTAAATTTTGCCTATTAAAGGGTTAAAGCCTCCACAACTTTATTGCTATATACTTTAAAACCCTTGGACTGTGGAGCCAACTCCATGCTTGATAATTATACCGTGTCTGTGCCAACTGCCTTGTGGTCCCCTTGCCTAGACAGCAGACTCAAAAACAAGAGATCCAGACATAATAAAATAAATAAAATGGGGCATTAAACTACCAAGATAGCAGATGTCTTTGATCTTCATTATCCTCTGGACAATATCTGCCATGGATCCAGATCAGGGCTTCTTCTATCTGGATATAAAAGACCAATTCTTCACTTTAGATTGAATGAAATTAGCTTATGTAGGGAGCTCGATAGTTCAGGACTGGAATTTCCTACAAGTCTACCTGAGCCTCCAATAACTACCTGGACTCCATATCAACATCAATTAACATCAACTGTTATAGCTGAACTGGCTAACACACCTAACTGTGTGAATGCAGATCAATTCCTGCTTTCTGTTTCACCCAAATGAGGATGGGTTTCCTGTTGAGTCCGGTTCCTCTCAAGGTTTCTTCCTACTACCATCTCAGGGAGTTTTTCCTTGCCACTGTCGCCCTCG
>JAOVVB010000049.1:25502265-25522396 GCA_028570985.1 Heterobranchus longifilis
TTTTTGGGGGGGGGGGGGGGGGGGGGGATTATTGTATGTATTGCACATGAAAGAAAATGTAAATGGTAGAACAAATTAGTTGGTCATTATACAGTACGTCTTGAAAATATAGACTACATCGAATAGTTGATTTATACGTTCAGGGATCTTAAACGAATGTGAAAATTGGTCCAGACATAAAAGCTCAGCTTAGATGCAGGTTTTTGCAAATTAGAATTGAAGGGAAGCATCAGATGCATATAAGGCATGTGGGAAAGAAATCTAATTTGCCAGTCTAAAAGAAGCTTTTTACACAGCGTCTCTAATGAGCTTCGGAGCTTGACCTCATTAGACGAGTGTGTAACACCTGAGTGCTTCAGTTCTGAAGAGTAGACATCCCCACCCCAGCACATTAGAACAGAGCCTAATCTCAGCGCATTGAGAACAAAATCGGAGATATCAGTGAGAACAGCAAAGCGTGAAAATCATTGGAAATTTTAATCATTTGTAGGTGCCTCAGCGGGACCGGCGATGCCTTGGAGAACCACCTCAACTCCAGCATCCACAGCAGTGGTCTTATAAGCATAACGTCTTTGATGTTGACTCCACTCTGCACAGGTCTGATGTGACTCTTGAGTGCATGTGAGTGAATGCTAAATGTGTCTTTGTGTGCCCTCGGCAGGAGCTTCGGTCAATTTGACGTGCCGTGCATTCTTCGGCTACAGCGGCGATGTCAGCCCACTCGTCTACTGGATGAAGGGAGAGAAATTCATCGAGGACATGGACCAGAGCCGCATCCGAGAGAGCGATATTAGGTGGGAGCACAAATCAGCTGAAGTGGAGACGTAGTTCAGACCTGATACCGTTTCTACAACATAACACGCATTCACCGTCTGCACATACTAGACCAAATGAGTCTATGTAAACTCCATATCAGATAGTGTTTTACCACTGATCTGAAAAATGAAAAGCTTTTAAATAATTCACTTTAATATCTCATGCAATGCGTGGTACATCAATAATGCAGCTAATCAGATACACACATTGAATACACACATAAATGCACACATAAAAGGAATTGAATGCAGATCACAGAACCATAAAGAAACACCACAATCCATCTCGCGTAGTTGCCGCTTGTATCTTGCGCATGATTATTCAGTGCTCCGGTGTAATCAGAAAGCATTTATTGAATTAATTGTTTCATTGTTTAAAAATAGCAATTGTTTTGCAATTATTTACGACTCTAGGCAGAGTAGTGCTTGTGCGTGGTAGGATTATGCTCCATGCTGGGTGGTGCGTTAATTTCAAAATGAGAAAATGAACTGTAATGTACAGTTTATCTGTAAGGCAATGCCTTGACTTTTCTTTTCCCACAATGGGCATGCAGCCTCATCGGGTCACTGGCCTGCTGTGTGCTAACATGCTCAGGGCAGTTAGCAGAAGGGAAAGTGGGTGAATTCTCAGCTTTGGCAGTGTCGGCCATGACCTTCCCTTCAGCAGCGTATGCCATCTCCCCGACAGCCTTGAGCAGCAGGAAAAGAGGACAAGTGGTCTGTTGCTGATATGTGACTAAGCTTGTTACGTTTTCATATTCACGTTGTTTTTGTTTATTTATTTATTTATTATTTTTGTACAACATCTCATTGATTTGATCAACAGGAACATTTCCTTGATATTGTTCTTACCAAAACTTGTGGGTGTTAAATTAGTGGTGACTGTAATCTTAAAAATTGGGCTGAATAATATAACATGATAGCAAGGTACTGCAAATACGTACACTGTCGTCCAGGCTGCATTACGCTCCCTAGATTAACTTAATTAAACGAATGACTAATTGGCAAGCATGTAATTATGACTAATTAAAAGAACAACAAGAAACAGATTTTGTTATGAGACAGGAAGTTAACCTACATTCCTTTAAAAAATAAAAAGAAAGAATCCCAATAAGAGCATCTCTGTCGAGGATGTGTGTGAGACTGGCTTTAAATGTGGCTAAAATAAGGTCTTTTAGAAGACAGCTGACTCATGCTGCCTTCAGTCTGGGACAGCCTTTATCTCGGAAGAACAGAGTTTCTGCCCAATAATGCTGGCTATTTATGGATTTTCCACCCAAGTGGAACTAGTGGTAGTGACGGTATTTTTAAGTGCCCCTGATAACAATTCAGTCAAGTATTTGTGTGTCATATAGCCAAGCTGGAAAGTTCAAATGAGCCTCGTTCAACTTTTTTTGCTCTATCCTCATCTGGTGTGCAGCGATTCTTCATTTAATGCAGTGAAATAAAGAAAAGTGACTTTTAGGCAATTAACATCTTAGAGGAATTAGTGTTTCTGCAGTCAGAAAGCTGTCTCAGATGGGCGAGTGCTGATGGAGCAAGCCTGGGTTGAATTTTCTAAAGCCTTATTTTTTTCCCCTGCATTTGATTTTTTTTTTTTTTTTAGATCCATATTAGATTTGAGCAGACAATGTAATCTCCACTTCACAGAAAACTACGCGGTAAACTTGACTTCCTGGATTTTTCTTTTTTTTCTCTTATACTCAAAAACACCCCAACTTCAATGCTTCTAGGTGAAGAGACAACTGTTTAGAGCTTTTTGAACATAAAGTGAGGTGTTGTATAGGCCATGGTTATGTCAGTGCGTCAGTTTGCACCGAGCCAGGTGACTCATCTTATCTCAGCAGCACTATGTAAAAGAAAAAAGCACAACAAATAGCTTTGGTAGCTTATGAGCACACCAATAAAAGTGTAATTTAGCTGTAACATCTCCTGCTGCTCAATTTCTGACATCATCATAACACTGGACCTCAGCTCATCTTACCCTGCTCTCCCCATGTGATTTTCTTGATATCTTTCGACAGAATGTTTCTTACATTGCCTTCTCAAGGCTTCTTATAAACAGAACCGTCTTCCATTTTAAGATTATGTGAAGGGTGTCGAAAAGACGTGGTAAAAATCTACAATTGCCGCTGTCAAGCACTGATGAGGCAATGGGTTCTCATTATAAGTTTGGCATAACTGCACATAAGTAGAACTTTTAGTAACTTGCTGTACATAGAAAAATGGCCTGTTTTTTTTCACCCCACTTTGGATTCTAAAACTTTTTAAATGTTAACCGAAATCTGATTTTTAATAAAACTGGAGGATATTAATATTCATTTGTGTTTATTTAGTATGACAAATTATTCAAATCAAATGCCCCATGCGTAATGCAATTGTCTGTGACATTTGTAAATTCCACAATGTGAAAAATGTAATATTTCTGTGACATTTGTGCCTTTTTTTTTTTTGTGCATGAGCTGCTCGTTACATGTAAAGTCATGCTAAATGCTCAGTGAGATCTTGATTTAAAGGAGCGACTATCTAACTCTTTAGTCTTCAGACATGCATTCTGGCATGTCTAAGCGTTGGATTATTTTTCTGCCTGACCTAGCAGTGTTTCTGCTTTACCTGATGGAAAAATGGTACCATGGATAATAAAAAATATTAAGGAGGATTATACACTCATAAGCCATAAGACTAAAACCACCTCCCTAATATTGTATAGGTCCCCTGGGTTGCCAGACGGCCCTGACCCGTCTAGGCATGGGCTACACAAGACCTTTGAAGGTGTGCTATGGTATCTCTCGCCAAGACATTACCAACAAATCCTTTAAGTCCTGCAAGTTTATCAGGGGAGTTCGGAGCCCTTTGTCATGTTCGTCAAACAATTCCTGTGTCGCCGGTTGAATTTATTCTCCAGAAAGAGACCCTTGTCGTGAAGGGCTGCAACCATGTTTAGGTCGTTGATATTTGTCAAATTAAAATCCACATGACCCAAAGTTTTCCAGCACATAATTGACCAGAGCATCACACTGCCTCTGTTGGCTTGCTCGTCTTCTCATGGTGCATCCGCGTGCCATCTTTGCTCCAGGTGCGCAATGCACTCCCACCTCGCTGTCCATATGATGTAAAAGATAACATGATTTATCAGGGCAGGCCAGCTTCGTGCATTTTTCCATGGCTCAGTTCTGATGCTCACATGCCCATTGTAGGCTCCAAATGGGCATCTTGACCGGTCTGCAGCTATACAACCCAATATACAGCAAGCTATAATGCACCATCTGTTCTAATACCAGTTTATTATGCATAAACAGCATAAATTTTTCAGCAATTTGTGCTACATTAGCTTTGTTCCCCATGAATCTTAATGAGCCTTGGCAACACATAAGACAATCACAGTTCACCGGTTGTCCACCCTTGGATCAATTTTGGTGCAGGTGGTAATAACCACTGCATACCAAGAACATTGCACAAGATTGCTTGTTTTGGAGTTGCTCTGACCTAGCTGTCTAGCCATCTCAATTTGGCTCTTGTCAAAGTCACTCACATCCTTGTGCTTGCCCGTTTTCCCAGCTTTCAACACATTCACATACTGTTCACTTGTTGCCTGATGGATCCCACCGCTTGACAGGTGCAACTGTAATGACATAATCAACGTTATTCACTTTACCTTTCAGTGGTTTTAATGTTATAACTGATTGGTGTATCAGTCAGTCTATTTTAAATGCTCTGAGCAGTTAGGAGGCATTTCATATTTTTAAAACACGCTTTGTCAGGGTGCTGCTATTTTTAAACCAATGCATCTGAAAACACAAGATATCTGGTATCCATTCAACATCATTTTATTTTAAGCATGCTCATCCTTCAGCTTTCCGCTGAACTCCCAGTATTGACTTCCATTGTTTGAGTGAACAGTGTTGAAAAAGGACAACAGTATCTGTAGCAGTTTTGCCCCTTGGTGCCTATTATGTTTCAGGAGCTCATCAGTCATCAGACATGAACTGTAAAGTTCCCGTTATACCCAATTTACAAAACCAGTGTGCTATATGAGAAAGCTTATACAATCAACCTGGGTGGCAACAACCATAACAAACAGTAATTAATGACTCGCAAAGTGGTTTTCCTCTGCAGGAACAGAATCAATTCGCCATTGATTGTCTTCGGTTAATGCAGGGAAATGTGAGTGTAAAATTAGATTAATAACGCTAATAAATGCATTTGCCGTTAATTATAGACTGGCAAAATCAGCATTTTGTAAGGTTCCGTGAACAAATTATTCAGCCATGTGAAGTTTTTAACCGAATGCTTTATTGTTGATCTGAGACAAACAATAGTGTTCAGTAAAGTGTAAGAGAAAAGGTCCTAAACTAAAACCCTGATCACCACAACATGTCAATCTAAATCTTCATTCAAGTTTATTCCAAGGAAAATTTCTTCTTCTGAGTGTCACCAGTGTCTTATTTTATTTTTTTTGTCCCTTGACAGGACCATCAGAGAGCACCTGGGAGAACAGGAAATGTCCATCACTTTGACAATAGATTCATTAGAAGAAGGAGATCTGGGCAATTACTCTTGTTATGCTGAGAATGGGAACGGAAGACGACAAGCCAGCATACAGATCAGCAAACGAGGTATTATTTATATAGATTTCTTATTTCTAATTTCTTATCACTTTCCTGTGGGTCTCCTTCAGGCAAGCATTAGCATTTAGTGTTTCCTTTTAAGACAAGCAGCTCTGAAGGCGTCTCATCTCCACTTCAAATGGCAGTTCATAAGGAGAGACGGTGTCAGGAGATCTAAAATATTCCGCTCTCGACTTGTGCACACACATAGCTCACTGATGAGCATCACCACATTTTCCCATCAAGTCTAAAGGGACTGAAATATGTTGAACTCCTGACCCATAAGCTGCTGTAGGCTCTGACATGTTGCGCGATGCAGAAGCTGACTTGTGTCATTTTACAGTAAATCCTAATACAGTACATGCTCATCAGTCTTTTAATCCTGTTCTACAAAATATCTTTATCTACATTTGAATTGATAATATTGCACGGATAAATACTACCCACGTAAAACCTTAACACGACGGGTAGCAAACGATAAAGGAGATTAAAAACATCATGATTTAAAGCATTTGCTGTCTAATGTCTAACGTTTTTTTTTTTTCCTCCCTTTTCCCTCTCAGTCGAGCTGATGTATACAATGGAGCTGGCTGGAGGATTAGGAGCCATTTTGCTGCTGCTTGTTCTGCTGCTTTCTCTGTATAAATGCTACAGGATTGAGTTGCTGCTCTGCTACAGACATCATTTCGGAGGGGAGGACTCAGATGGAGGTAAACAAAGTCTGCATATTAGTCACAATGATTCCATAGTGCCCCCCAATGGACAGACCAGACCTTAGCACCTTAAGGAGGAAAAGGAAAGAAAGCGCATTTAAAGTGTTTTGGTAATATAGATGAGATTTCAATTTTAGAGTTCAGGGTTAGCGCTTACATTGATGTTTGATAAATGAGGCAAAAATGGTGCTACTCTAGGACTGGAATCATGCAGAACAGAAAAAAAAAGCTTTAACTAATGCAGGGACTTTAAATCTGTAGACAGATTCAAGATTAAAGATATTAGGTTCTGCGTCTAAAAGTACAAAATTAGTTTGTTTACAGTTGGGTGAGCACATGTTAGCCATGTAATATCTACCAGTATTGCACTTTTGCCTTAAGATTAATAATGCACCATGTGGTGGCAGGTGGCTTATTGGTTCCTTGGACCTCCAGGGTCGGGGGTCGATTCCTGCTTCGGGGTCTGGAGTGTGCATGGAGTTCTCCCTGTGCTTGTTGGGTTTCCTCCAAATACTCCCAAAAACCTGCAGATTAGGCTAATGGGTGTTCCCAAATTGCCTGTCGAGAGCGAATGTTGACCGGAGTGCCTTCCACGGTCGTATAAATGGGAATAAATGCAATGGTTACCATTGACCTCCATTGGTGACTATTGGCTTCCACGGTCCCTAGTTGGACTACAGAGGTCCCTAGATGAATGGAGATGGACCTACCAGTGTAGACGAGGAAAAAAATGCTATGTGCAAACAGTCTACAGACACATTTACACAAACTGAAAAAGCACAGAAATAAATGTTGTAAATTCCGCTGAAAAATGCAGAAGTTGCATCTTCACACATTTCTTTTGTCAGTTATAGTGCCAAACGCTTAGCTTGCCAAATTGTAATAACCAGACCTTTGTTACTAGAGTTACCAACTTATTTAAGTGCTGTTTGTAAGAAATGTCTTCAATTTAAGTCATTTAAATGTAAAAGTGGTCTAATTAAACTAATTGCTTTAACTAGCTCCTATTTTGCTAAATTGCAACAGTGTGTATATAGTTTTGGTTCACTAATCTAATTGGACAAGCACTGTTCCAAGAACACTCATATTTTCATCAACTAAAACTGTTACTATAGTAGAACTAGTGATCTGCTATCATCATATATGATCAGATATGGCAAATATATTTTTTTATGAATAGAACTTTCAACATACAACAAGAAACACGTTAGGGAACAATCAAAGCCAATTTCTTTTCAGATGCAATTTTAACATAAATGTACAAATCATCGTGCAGCTAGCTAGCCAAGTGGCCGATGGGCTGTCACTGAGTGCGGCTTCATTGTGATCTAATTCTGTTAGCAGAGAAAAAACGTAGCTAAACATCTGGCCTTCTAGTGTGTTATAATTTCTTGTTTATAGTTGCGTTGTGCAGAAGCAATATCACACTTCCAATTGTACTGTCATGCTGAATACTGGCACCGCTGTGTTAGCCATGGCCGAATCGTAGCGGTGCTGATAATCGGTATAAATGCGCTCTTGCCCAAGGGGTATTGCCTAAATGCATTATCATTTTATAACATTACCGATTGTATTATATTGTCCTGGAGAAATACGTATAGCTACTTACTTTCAAGCCATTTATGCTATTTTTAGTTTTTTTTCCCATCCCTATTCTTGTCATTTTTAGTTAGTTTAGAATTATTATTTTTTTTTAGTTTGACATCTTTTCCGAGTTTGTTAAGAGTAGGAACCTCTGTAATCCAACTAGTGACAATGGAGTCCAATGGTGACTGTTTTATTCTCATTTTTACAACCATGGTAGGACCTCCAGTCAACACACGCATTCACACACTACGGGCAATTTTTTGGAAATGCCAATAAGCCTAATGTGTATGTCTTTGGACTGTGAGAGGAAACCCGGAGTACATGGTGGAAACCCATCAAGCACAGGGAGAACATGCAAACTCCATGCACACAGATGCCGGGAATCGAACCATGCTTACCACTAAGATCTCTGTTTTGTTAAATAACTGAATAATGAACAGAGTTTAAACAGTTAATATTGTTGATGCATAAGATTTTTCCCCTAATTGTATAAGACCTACTCATAAGCTTGATTTTGTTTTTTTGATTTTAGAAGAACGCTAATGAAAATTATACATCTGCATCAAAAGTGGATTAATCATTTGTGTGCTTTTCCCCTTGTCTACCGGGTAATAATGTGTACAAAAGAAATAAAGAAAAGTTTGTTGATTAAAAATTGTTGATTTGGACTGGAAGCAGAAAATATGAGCATATAAAGATATGCGAAACAATAGGCTTAACAGCAGCGTGTATGCTTTATGTTGTGCATTGTAGTTCGTCGTATTGTATGCTGAAACGTCTTATTGATATGAGACATGGCATCTTTGTTCACCGCGGCAGGTCATAAGGAGTATGATGCGTACCTGTCCTACAGTAAAGTGGAGATGGATCAGTGGGGGCAGGAGCTTCAGGACGAGGAACGTTTCGCTCTGGAGATCCTTCCTGATGTTCTGGAGAAACACTATGGCTACAAACTCTTCATCCCAGACAGAGATCTCATCCCCACCAGCAGTATGTGCAACCTTTATGTGTTGTGTATGTGTGTGCATGGGTGCATGTCTCTCTGTCAGTCTACCTGTTTGTGTTTGTGAGTCTGCGTGCTTTAGTGATGTGTCATCTAACTGCACGCAACTATAAGGGGGTTGAAACTGTAACACATCAGAGGCAGCTGCGTTTCTGTACAGGCCTCGGTGGTAAACATCAAATAAAGGCTTTCAAATTGCAAAGTCTCTGAAAGTACTCTATGGAGACCTGACACAGAATGTCAGGGCAGTCAGCGTGCGCTGATTGGTCTGGGTGAGACTGTTGACCGAGCCTGGTGTTAAGGAATGAAGAATGCCTCCCTAGAAAGCCACTGTATCTACTTTAGAGGTACTTTATCTCTTGTACTGCTGTTCTCTGACATGTTCCCCGGATAGCTCCAGATTCACCACGACCCTGATCGTGATAAAGCAGTTACTGAATATGACTGAATATGAATACTTTATTTCACACCTGTCTAAACTTCTACACTCGGCACAGGCTTAAGTGTATGATTAGCAACCACTCAGAGTGTGTATCAGAGAGTTTATGGAGGCAGGGTATATTATATTACCCGACGTTCAGTGTATTGTAACATAATCTTTCATGATAGTCATGAAAGCCTGTGATCCTTATTTAGTTTGAGTAGAAGAAGAAGAATATCCCTCGATTTGAGAACTACCACATGATCATTTTTGCTCCTTACTTTTCTTCGGAGCAACCTAAGCACTTCATTAACATTATGTACTTATGATAATAATAATATGATATCTGCTTCATTGTGTGTCGTCTTCAGACTATTTGTGCAGTCCGTGTGTGTATTGTTTACTGTCTTTGCCCGATAATTGCTCTGCGTGTATGTGTTTGTTCACGTTGTATGAAAAGCTGAATGTTTATGTCTAGGTCTCAGCAGTGAACATTACCAGGATGAGACACAACTTGTTAGAGGTAGAGTTTAATCCTAACACACATGCACAAACACACACACACACACACACACACACACACACACACAAGATCAAGCTCTTTGCTCATGCATTATTCCTGTGTCTTACCTGTGACTGTGAATTTTGTCTTTAGTGTTATTTGTCGTTTGTCTTTTTAATGTTTTATCTGTTATGCATTATCTGCATTAAGAAAAGAGACATGCATGTACAGTACAATCTCAGTAGTTTTAATGATCCGAGCAGCAGAGTGGGTTAAAAATGCAGGGAAGATGTTATAAAGAATTAATGAGCACAGTCATGGTTTCTGTCAAAAGGAATCTTAAAAAACCAGGGACAAGTCAGGGCTGAACTGTGTTTAGGACATGGACTGGAACAGAGGTTGGAACAGATGAGGCTTGAGAATAAACTAAGGTCCACTGCTAAAGAGGAGGTCAGGAACTGGGACTAAGTGAAGGGAAACAACAGAGCCTGGGTCTGAGCCAGGAACAGATTTTAAGAGACTGGAGCAGGGACTGAGCACAATATGCTACAGTATATACTGCCACAAACTCCAATCAGGGACAGGGACTGCCACAGGGACATGATTGAATTCAGGAATAATGCAGATGCAGACACGGAGACTGAGACTGAATCGAAATCTTGTGCAGGACCAATAGTTGGATGACAGACGGCATATGTTATATACTATAGCTGTATACTCTCATTCTGGTCGCTTGTTTGTTTGTCCAAAATTTTAATTGTGCTGATATATTGGTTTTATCCACTGGTCTTGCCAAATTTGGTATGTGGTCATGACCACTGTCCCAGCAGGAACCCCAAAACTAAATAAACGTTGTAATATAGTTGTGACAATGTTGTAATGTCCAACATTGGGACAACATTCTTTTTAAAAGTTGGAATGACTTTCAAGCACAACATTGCAAATACAACCTCAGAACAATGAACCTTTATTTCGAGCATTTATACCAATTAACATCCATTCACACATCGACAATATCCATGGGTCTTCTTAGGTTTCTGGAAGGGTTTATAATTCAAATCTGAGATTGGGCCAGACACAACAGTGTCCCACATAGTGGGCAGTGGTGGCTCAGTTTGTTAAGGCTCTGGGTTACTTATCGGAAGGTCGGCAGTTCGAGACCCAGCTCTGCCAGGTTGCCGTTGTTGTGCTCTTGAGCAAGGCTCTTAACCCTGTCTGCTCCAGGGGCACCGTATAACGGCTGACCCTGCGCTCTGATACCAACCCACTAACAATAGCTGGGAAATGCGAAATATAAAGAATTTCACTGTGCAGTAATGTATATGTGATGAATGAAGGCTGAACTTGCCTGAACACACAGCGCGTGTATCTCATGTCACGCATCTCTTGGTGTTGTAATTTTACCCCTTTCTTTCATTTTCTTTTAGAAATATTACCATGAGGTGCATCTTAGCTCCCAAATTACTGTACTGTAATATGGTGTTTGCATAGCACCCAGTCACTTTATTACAGTAGCAAAAGCATTTTTATACATACCGTTTTGGCTTCTTCCTTATTTAATATTTTAGTAAATTTACGTTGTTGTACTGTATGTGTTGTTATGTAGTAGCCTGAGCAGCATGTTCCCTAGTGGTCCAGTGTTAAGCACGGAATTCTCTCACCACAGTGATTAGAGCTCCAGTCCTGCTCAGCTTACAGTTTTGGTATTCATTTTGTTTTAAAGCTGTTTTTCCAACATTGTGTTAGGGGCATTTGTTATCTCATTGCCATGTAGTCAGTGTTGTTCCAATGTCATTTCAAACTTTCAAAAAATGATTTAATACCAACGTTATCCCAACGTCCATAAAAGCCAAATTAACATCACCAGAACATTTTGGGAACCAAACATTCCTGCGGGGGTTCAGATTATTGGTGCATAAAATGTGGCACTTTGTACAGTATATAAATATATATATATTATTTATACACTCTGTACTCCAACTATGGCAGGAACTACCACTGCAGTTGGGCTAATGTGCATGTTACATGTCAACTAGAAATGCCCCAAAATATGTTTGTGTAGCCGACAGATGAGAACAAATAGACCGAAAAGAAATGAAATCAGTGACTGCTTACAGATTTTTTTCAAGCAGTCTGCTTGCTCGTTCAGAAGAGAATGCTTTTTTTAAAACTAGTTTAAACATGACTTCTTGTCTTTTGAATGAACACAGTGTTCTTCCACTTTTATAAAATAAAAAAATAAAATGTTGTCTTAAAGTATAACTTTACTATTTCTACAACAAGTTGCTCCCCCAAAGTGTGTTAATGCTCCAGCTGAAATCCCCCCAGAGAATGCATTTTTTTATACCTTAACTTTTTTTTATACCTAACTACGAAACTTTTTGTTTCACTCTTCCTCCAAATGTGCTGTTTCTGCATCTATGTTAATGAGCTCCTGCTGAGTCCCAACCCACCGAAGAACAGTGGAGCTGAGCAACAAACTAGGGGAGGAGTTTCATCTTATATGAGGTCACAATAGGGGAACCTTCAAGTTGGCTTGTTTAAGCCCTGGCCGATACAGTGAATGAAAAAAGGACATTTTGCATAATATATCCCCTTTACATTTACTGACCATCTACCATCACTTTATAAAATAATGAATATTGTACTATATATTGTTCCTTAAATATGTGACTGAGGGAAAGCAGTACCAGATTTTAGTATTCTCTAGCATTGGTGATACTACTTGTATATCTACTGTATGTTATGTCTCTAGGAGGACTGTTTTTATTTTCAGTTTTGACTTGTTTTGGCATGGTCTTGACCTTGCTTTATATTCCGTCTAACACAAGCTTGACTAGACTTGCCTTTGACTCAGAAAAAGGTGGCTTTGACTTCAACACTTGACCAGGTGAGACCTCAGGGACTAAAAAGCTGATAGTGTAGGCTAAGGATCAATAAGCTTCAGTAAGCACTTTAGTATTCGCTCCTCTCCATGAAGGGTCAAACCTACTGGGAAGAAAAGCATAAGAACTGCTTAGAACTGCTGTGGTAATACATAAAGGTCTTCTCGAACATAAACCAATGGGAAAATATGAGATTTCATAAGTAGCCCAGGCTGAGACAAAACAAAGTAACACCTGCAAACAGGAGCGTTCCATATCCATAACGGATATATTTTAATCTGTTTCTTTCTCTGTGTTTTGCAGCATATATTGAGGATGTGGCTCGCTGTGTGGAGATGAGCAAGCGTCTGATCATCGTGTTGACCCCTGGCTACGTGCTGCGTCGTGGCTGGAGCATATTTGAGATGGAGTCACGCCTTCGCAGCTCTCTAGTGTCAGGTGAGATCAAGGTGATCCTGATCGAATGTGCTGAGCTACGTGGTGTCATCAACTACCAAGAGGTAGAGGAGCTGAAGCAATCAATCAAATCTCTGACCGTGGTGCGCTGGAGTGGCCCACGAAGCAACAAGCCCGGCTCACGATTCTGGAAGCAGCTGCGTTATGCCATGCCATGCCGCCGGCCACAGCCCAGTCTCAGGACCCCTGCAGTGGATGCAGGAGAGCCAAACCCCTTCGCTCACCTCCACACCGTGTCTGCAATCTCAGTGGCCACCGCAGCATCGACAGCAGCAGCCCCAGCCCGTCCAGAGCTTCGGGCTGCCCTGCGCAGCTCGTACCGGGCGCACTCACTGGCCAGGCAGAAACACGCCCACTTCCGCAGCTACGACTATGAGCTGCCGCTGGCAGCAGGAGCCACTCTGCCAGCACAACCCACCTACTGCAACCTGCCGCTTACGCTGCTTAACGGCCAGTGGCCCACCGCCAAGCGCCAGCACAGCCTGGATGAGCCACACGCCAACAACAATGCCATGTTGCCGTTGCTGCCCCGTGAAACTAGCATCTCCAGTGTCATCTGGTGATGGAGAGGCAGCAATGATTATTTGACTTCTGTAGACAGGCCAGGCTGGGACAAAACCTCTTAAGCTCATAGGGATGTAGAAACGTCTGGTCAAACATAGATATATACGGAACAGCCTCTGCTCCAATCAAGCACTATGGTTTTTTTTTCCCGTGTGCTGCTTTTGGTCCACTGGATTTGCTGGTTTTATACTGAGGCTACTCTGGAAGTAAAGCTCCGCATTAAGGGATTAATTAGTGCCATATCAACTAAGTGGGGAGTCTATGAGTGAACTGAGACATGCAGCCACACCACACGAACGGAAACAGGGTCCTGCACAGACGTCTGCAGTTTACGAATAGCATCACCATCTCCCGATCTCCGTACACTTTGTGTCATCACACTGCCTTTGTTTTGTTTTTTTTGTTGTTTTTTTCTGTTGCCAAAAGATATATCAATACTTTCACTTTGTTTAGTTGATGATCTTTATACTGTATTACTAGACTTGCAGTTGATTTTTCTTACTTTCAGTTTGGAACAGTGTGAGCCATTTGGAAATTAGGGCTTGGCTAAATGAAATGTTTACCCTTTTGTTTTCACTGAGAGTTTGCTCTACATGTTGATCCAAGTGTCCAGTTTCTGTTAGCTTCTGTATGATGTGTATTTATGAGTTTAATTGGACAATTTGTAAGAGGAAAAAAAAAAAATCACAGAGAATTATGCAAGGAGTGGAGCCCATCCTCAAATAATAAAGGGTATTTTAAGAAACAAGAAATCTATTTTTATAAGTGGAAAGCTGTTTCTCTCTATATATAAAACAGCATCACCAGGACAACGGGGTAAAAGACTTGTGCATTTTGGGTATTTTATAAATTTTGCTACATTGTTTTTTGTTTGTACAACCTACAATAAAATAACTTGATGTCCTCGAATTAATTTAGGAAACAATAGTATACTGCATTTCCTATAGTTGGGTAAAACCTAATGAAATACAAGTTTTTCTTTTTCTTTTTTGAATAACTCTTAAAGTCAAGTTTTAAAGGACTTAAAATCCTGTGTAAAATCCATATGCATAGAGGATTGATATGTATTATGATTTGGATATTTATATTACTATGTATTATAAAACACTACAGCCACTGAAATGAAGTGTTTATATTTCTAAAGGCACAATCATTCTTGTTTCCATTTTGTTTGTCACTGTGCATTAAAATCACCAACCTCTGTCAGTTTATGTGTAGTAAATGCTAATGTCCGGCGTGTGTATGTGTGTGTGTGTGTGTGTGTGTGTGTGTGGAATGCATTCAAACAGACTTCACTTCACATTATAATAATTTCCTGGTAATTTGTTTTTTATATTTGTAATATAGTGCAGGTACAGGAAATTTTTCAGAACCTTCCGAGTTTTCCAAATGTTATGTTTCACACTCATCATAAAATTGGTTCACCTCATTTTCTTTTTTAAACATTCTACACACAATAATCTACAGTGACAAAGTAAAAACAGATATTTTCTGAGTGTTTTGTTCCTTTATAAAAACATATATTTCTATAGAACTTCCTCATTTATACAAGTATTCAAGGCTGATAGTTTGCCAAAATCAGACAGAAGCATGAGAAGCAAATTCATCTGGTCTGCAATCTTAACTGCATCACCAATCTTAATACCATCCCTTTAGTCTTACATGGTGGTGGTAGCATCGTGCTGTGGGTATGTTTTCTTTAACTGAAACTTGGAGACAGGTTAAGCTACTAAGTCAACACCCTGAGCGAGACTCAAACTCTCGACAGGAAGAGCATGGAGTAAAAGCCTCAGGTCCACTAGGGTACCTGGTGCTGATGCAAGTAAGTACACCTGTATTGCTTTGTCTAACAATGAGCATCGCAAAATAACTTCTCTATTAAAGAAAGAAATATATATACTACTATACTGTGATTTACATGGTTACATGGGATACTGCAGTGTGGCTGTGGTACCATGGGGACATATCTAAATGCTGAGCAATATCGTTCACTTTTTCTCCCTCCATGTTGTTAAATACCTTCACATATTCTCCTTTCCGTCTCTTGCTCCTGTTGTAAGGACTGGTTTTGCTGCATTTGGGAGCAATGATGCATTCTACAGATTTTTGAAAGAGATAACTTCAACACTCAAGAGACACACAAGCACTTGGTGTAGAGGAGACATGAGATATGTGCTGTTTTACAGGAAGCTGTGGTGTTCACCCCGGGTCCCTGATCAGGATTTCTTAACTGTGCTATAAACGTAAGGTGGCACACACGTATACACAGTTGAATGTTGTGCTGTTGGATGTTAAGCAGCATACTGTAAAACCTATAAGTAAATGGTCATTTTCTGTTGTTTGTAGTTGTATTTACAGTATTGTGTTGGGGTTATTCATTCAACATTGTGACAACATTTCATCAGCGTGATTTTAACTTTGAAAAACTTTGAAATGTCCTGATGCTGTTTTTTTGGGTGGATGACAATGCAACCTAATTACAATTATACAGCAAGTTCTTGCTGGGCAGATATGATGGATCCCACATGTGATGGAGGTGATGGGGACATATTTTAGTATTTTACCTGATACTTTATACAGTATATGATGAACAAATGAAATCTTTCAGAATTTTTACAAGGCCAAAGAGCAGAGTGATTCTTAAGCGCTCTCTCTCTCTCTCTCTGTACACGCATGTGTGTGTGTGTGTGTGTGTGTGTGTGTGTGTGTGTGTGTGTGTGTGCGTGTGCGTGTGCGATAATAAAAAAAAAATTTTGGTTCAGTCAAAAAGCTGGTTACTTATACGATAAAAGGTCATGCAAACTTGTACCCAATAATACTTCTTTTCCATCCATGCTCAATAACAATAACATTACAAACCAAATTCCAGAAATGTTGGGATGTTTTTTAAATTTTAATAAAATGAAAACTAAAAGATCATCACATGAACCTATATTTTTTTCACAATAGAACATAGAGAACATAACAATTGTTTAAACTTAGAAATTTTACACTTTTGTCCAATAAATGAGCTCATTTCAAATTTGATGCCTGCTATACGGTAGGTCTCAAAAAATTTGGGACGGTGGTCCCAAAAGTTGTCTTAGAAAGGCAGAGACTCTCAAAAGTAAAGATGGGCAGAGGTTTTCCAATCTGCGAAAGAGTGCATAAAAATATTGTGGAATACTTTAAAAACAATGTTCCTCAACGTCAAATTGCAACACTGCATCCCTCATCGGCATGATTGTGTCATTGACATTACTAAAAGGGCCCAGGAATACTTCCAGAAACCACTGTCGGTAAACACAATCCGCCATGCCATCTGCAGATGCCAACTAAAGCTCTATCATGCAAAAAGGAAGCCATGAACACGGTCCAGAAGTTCTCTGGCGTCCTGTGGGCCAAGGCTCATTTAAAATGAACTGTTTTAAAGTGGAAAAGTGTTCTATGGTCAGACGGGTCCAAATTTGGCATTTTTGTTGGTAATCATGGACCTTGTGTTCTCTGGGCTAAAGAAGAGGAAGACCATTCAGCATGTTTTCAGCCAGCATCTTTGATGGTATGGGGGTGCATAAGTGCATACGGTACAGGCAGCTTGTGTGTTTTGGAAAGTACGGATGCTGAAAGGTATATAAAGGATTTAGATGACGTCTATTTTAGGGAAGGCCTGGTGTATTTCAGCAGGACAATAGATAACCACATACTGCAGCTATTACAACAGAATGGCTTCATAGTAGAAGAGTCAGAGTGCTGATTCGGCCTACCAGCAGTCCAGATCTTTCACCAATAGAGAACATCTGGCGCATCATTAAACGAAAAATCAAAGGTCGAAGTCAAAGATGACCAAAGATGATATCTTACCATATCAGGCAAGAATGGGACCAAATTCCAGCACTAAAACTCCAGAAACCCATAACTTCAACGCCCAGACAACTTCAAACTGTTTTGAAAAGAAGAGGAGATGCTACACCATTATAAACATGACCTTATCTCAACTTTTTTGAGACCTGTAGCAGGCATCAAATTTAAAATGGGCTTATTTTGTGCAGAAAATTTTTAAGTTTTTCAGTTTTAACATTTGGTATGTTCTCTATGTTCTATTGTAAATAAAATGTTGGCTCATGTGATTTAAAACCTTTTAGTATTAATTTTAAAAAAAAAAAAAAAAAAAAAAACGTTCTTGTTTTCCAGGATTCGGGTTGCAAAAATAATAATACAAATGTTGAAAAAACACAAATCTAAAAATATTTAAGCTGCTATAATTTTATAACATTGAAGATTAATAGAATGTATTCAATAGTTTTAATTATATGAGGCTGTATCATGTCGTGGAGATGATGGGCTCTTCCACTGTAAAAACTCTTGCTTACTGGCAGACTTTGACACGTTATTTCTTCGACTCCTGGGTCAGCAGCCTAGGTATGAACTTGGCAGCAACACGGCACATGTTCAAATCACATGTGAGGGTTGCCAGTATGTTCTGTATGACACACAGACAATGGCAACAACGTTGTGGAATGTTCGCCGACGATCAGCATCGCCGTAAACTTGGTGAATCATGCCAAAGGTCTCTGTGACAGATTTACCCAGTTTCACACATAATTTCACGTTTACTCTGTTCTAACTTGCTGTGAAAATAACCTTTCAATTATAATAGTGCAAAAGATCCAGACTGGATGTTATCACTGGGTGAGTCCTCAAGAACAAATTTTGAGGTCAAAATCCAATACACCATGTGTTTACCAGCATATCAGCTATAGTGACCCGTTTCTTCAGCCTTTGCCTGTCAATGGTCATAACCCCCTGAATCTTTTAGTAACCAGTATCATTAACATACTGTACCAAAGCAGTCTGCCATGACATCTGTAAATGAACTGAGATACTCTTACAGGTAAGCAGATAAAAGTTGTAGATTAAAATATTAAAAAAATATTAAAAGGTTGTCACTGCCAATGAAACAAATCATCTCAAAACTTAAAACAAAGCCATCAGCCACATAAGAAATGTCCCAAATTATGTATTTAAAGAAAAAGAACGCAAAGGTGAGCTTAGAAACACCAGAAGGTTACAGAAAATAAGCGTGTACCACCTCAGAGGCTTGAGATACTTCAGACTGCCCTCCAGGGTGCTTAGGAACTTTTACTCCTGCACTATAGAGAGCATCCTGACTGGAAACATCACAACCTGGTTTGGGAACAGCACCATGCAGAACAGACGAGCTCTACAAAGGGTGGTGCGATCAGCAGAGCACATCATCAACACTCAGCTCCCTGACCATCACTCAATCTACAGCAAGTGGTGCTGGACCAAAGCCAGGAAGATCATGAAGGACCTCAGTCCCCCCTTGTAATGGACTGTTTTCCCTGTTGTAGTCAGGTAAGCGATTCCCTAAAGGCCAACACAGACAGACTGAGGAGGAGCTTCTTTCCACAGGCTATATACAGTCTCTCAGTCAGAACGCCACACAGGACTAAACCATTTTTGCACATTTTTGCACATTTCACATCTGCACATTCATACACATTTGCACACTCCCTGGACATTTCTATTTAAATTCTATTTAAATTCAGTTCAGATTTTCACTGTACATACTGTAGTGTACAACTAAAGTTTTCTATATTTGTAAAGCTATGTTTTTTTTTATATTTTATTATTCTGTTCTTATTTTCTATAGCTAAAGTTTTTCTATATTTTATTTTTTATTTTATTCCATAATTTATTTCTTGATAATCTTTTTTTTTTTTTTTTTTTTTACATTACAGGCGGTTGTTTAAGCATTTAACTGCATATTGTACTGTGCATGACTGTGTAGGTGACAAATAAAAATTTAATTTGATTGGATGGCAGAAGGATTCCTTTACTGGTAATGAAAAATCCCTTTAAAAGCATTGCTAAAAAAAAATAAAGAAAAAAACACTCTCCTGGAGGTAGGCATGTCTTTATCAAAGTCAACATTTGAGAGACCAAAGTAAATACAGGACAGATGAGATAAAGATCAAATATACGAGAGTGATGGAAAGAGTGCCACGTCATCTTATGGCATGTGCATGTATGAAATAAAACTATTTTTGTTTTGTATTTCTTGATGACGTGAAAGCAACCCAAGGCCAAGAAACAGAATGTTCCGCAATGGCCAGTCAATCACTTTGATCAATCTAGTGTGCATTTCACTTCCTGAAGGCAGACCAATACATGAACTGGATTTACTGGATATACCAAGTATTGAAAAGCACAATTTAATTTATGATTATATTAGTTTTGTGTTATTACATTTGGTTGCTATAAAGTTTTGTATTTTTGTACACAGTTTACCCAGATTGGATGTAAATACCCTCAAATGAAAATCCCTACATTACACACATATTTAGTGTTTAATTTCAGCTCAACAATATGTCGATGATATACCATGGTGGGCTGCTAAAATATTAATAGCTTAGGTATAATAATGACCACATACTTTAGTCATATATTTATATTATATTTATATTCCCCTATATTTAAAATATACATACACTTATTAATTTATCTTCTATACCGCTTATTAAGTATCACAGGATACTTTAGGCATGACTTGGATAGGGTGCTAATTTATCACAGTG
>JAOVVB010000049.1:25545898-25561834 GCA_028570985.1 Heterobranchus longifilis
ATATTCCAAAATTTACTAATATTACCCATTAGTCACATATTCACCCTCCAGTTGAGCTCAGGAAATTATTTTCAAATACCATCTCTCTTGCCATTGAAGCAGAAGTCCAGAATATTCCCCTCAGTCAGACCCCTCTGTGATGTCTGCAGTAAGAGGATTACCTTTACAACATCTCTGCTGGAGCATACCGAGGATTACCGCACTGCACAAGTCATCCTGTAAGCAATTAGAGGCCTAATCTGAAACGGCTCATTGACCTCTGAATGAATAATGCGCCTGTGCAAGATGTGTTACTCTCTCACACACACGGAAATACCAGGAGAGAAGACATCAGCTAGCTCTGCCATACGCAGCAGTGTTCACAGCCACACTGTGCATGATCAGCACAAAGTAGCTTTCTGCACCAGGCTCTTTTTCCCCTTTACTAGGCTTGTAAATCACATGAGTGTTAAGAGGACATAGCTGACGGCCTCATTAACTGGAGAAGATGAGAATGGCGATAAATTTACAATGACCTCACACTACAGTCCTGCTCTTCACACACGGCTAATCTCCTTTCGCTATTACACTGCAAGGTGAAGAGGGAGGTTTTCTACCATAACTCTTTAGTTTCCCAAGAGACACTGGGCATGCTGACGTTTTCAGAAATTTTATTCAACCACTAGTCCAAAAAACACATCTGAACTAGAAACTACCATGTCCATTTGGTAGCTTTTTCCTTTTTCTCTAAGTGCTCCTTGCAAATTTACAGAACAGATTTAGTTTAGTTGTTTTACCGAATAAACTACATATGGGATCAATGTTAAAAAATGGTTTGTGATTTAATGTACAGT
The DNA here is from genome assembly GCA_028570985.1 of Heterobranchus longifilis. Classification (NCBI taxonomy): domain Eukaryota; kingdom Metazoa; phylum Chordata; class Actinopteri; order Siluriformes; family Clariidae; genus Heterobranchus; species Heterobranchus longifilis. The sequence goes on from JAOVVB010000049.1 coordinate 25,546,732, forward strand.
TTGTTGAGAGAAATATAACATACACTCATGTTATATATCATACACTCATAAAACATACACTCATAACACTACTTGCATTTATTTTGCATATGATTATATTATATTTTATTATATTATATTATATTTTATTATATTATATTATATTATATTATATTATATTATATTATATTATATTATATTATATTATAGTATAGTATAGTATAGTATAGTATAGTATATTATGGTATAGTATATACAAAAGACTTCTAACATACCTTTACCCCCCTGCAAACTCTGGCCCTGGCAAAGGTTGTTTGCATAGAGTGCTCTAAACGGAAAAAGTGTGATTTAGGCTTCGAGATTGGCTGGTACTGTTTTTAGCTCTGAACTTCTGTTCATTTTTATAAATAGCTATGTATCATCCAGCATCAGAAATTGCTAACCGAAGTCTATTTACGATTTGAAATAGGAAGCTCCAAAGTTATAGACAGTTCTAGTGTCTTCTAAAAAAAAAAAAGGAAGAAGGAAAGAAAGACAAACTTTACACATAAAGCATGCCATGTCCGAATAGTGTAATTGTGCTAAGTGGAAAATTTTTATCTTGAGCAGAATCATGGAAGACAGAAGGCGGGTAAGGTCCGGAACTGCCTACTATTAAAACATTCAGGGGCGGTATGCAGCACTGGAAACAGAGGAGAGAAGCTCCCCGCCAAAGGCCACATTCAAAACCTGTCATGGTTGTGTTGATAACTTATCTTAACACTCTTTCTCATTAGTAATAGTTTCTGTTCCTTAGAATTACCGCTGAATGATTCGTATTGTGTTTCAGTGTTTCATTACTGGCAGTAAATGTGAGCACGAGCTTCCATCAGTGAGCTGACAGGTTCATGACTCATCTTGCTGCTTTGTTCACGACTTTGTTCATGGCTTCGTCCCGAATCCCTCTCTATCCTCAGATTAAGGGAACTACTTGGCATGTGGAACGAGGGATTCTACACCCTACTTAGCACAATAGCTTTTCATTTGACACTTTTAGAGATTTAACCCTGCAACCTGGGATTAAGCTGATATTCTACAGTGGAATAAGTGGAATTATAAAAAGAAACTTACATGAAAATTACACAACCTTCCACCACCTTTATAAATTATTCTCCTCACCCTTTATCTACATAGTACCAGTAAGAATTCAGCACTACTTTACCCCTGAGCAAAATGATCACAAATAACATAATTTTTATATATAAAAAGGAAATTCTGTTTGTTGCTGTGTGTGTATGCGCAGGTAGTTTTGTCACAGGCGTGTCACAGGCATTCATCCTTAGTTTATGTCATACTGTGAAAGTGAGACGGCCTATATGTAACAGTAGGCAGCGTTATCATAAACTTTTATGTCAAACAGTAAGCATGATTATGAATAATTAATTAACTATCTACTATTAACTTATTAAAGAATATGTGTTATCCATCTTTAACATTTTAAGCTTGCAAAATGTTTACCATCAACGAAAAATACCATGATCATTTTTAAAATCCCCTTGGCTTTTTAAAAAAAATTTTTTTTTTATTAATGTTAAGAACTCTATGCTGAAGAGGAATAAACCCTGTGCAGTTAAAAAGGTCTTTTCTTCGCATATCGTTTCAATCATTAAACCTGACTTCCCTTAAAGTGGTGCTTTTAGTGGCTTTCAGTGTATTTTAGTGTGCCATCTGCCATTATTCCAGTGCTGGGCCCTCTGCCATTAAAAAGTGTTTAAGCACATCAGCAGTGGACATTAATTCTGGTGTTAAGGAAATTCCTTCTGTCACAAATTGGTGCTCTGAGCCTCAGAAATATATCAGATAGCATTGTTCTGCAGATCCTTCTCTTTACCTCCCACTGTTTTATATGGCATTGCCACAATACCTTAATCGAGGTTGAAGAATTGGTCTATAAGAGCCAGCTGCACGCATCTATGTGGTAAATTTCACCTCTTATTACTTTTCTATTACACGGGGGATGTTAATACTTACAGTGAATTTCAACTAAACATTTGTCAGATTTAGAACAACACCATCAGCAACACTTTCACTGTCTTCTTAGCTCATTGTTATCAGGTCCAAGATAAGAAATCATGTGTAAGTGCAAACAACATACTTGTAAGATTACCCAGCTCCTCTTTGTGTTGGTCATTGATCAGGTTAAGCATATTAATAAAACAGACTGTTATAAGATGTGACTACAGTGCAAATGTATGAAAGACCCTCTGAAAGCTGACTCCATATTTGGGCTTAGCTAAAGCACAGGTTTGGTATAGGATGCATAGAAAGGTGCACTTTAAAGCATGTATTGAAACTCAAATGATCAAATGCACATAGAAATGCATGCACATGCAATATACAGGATGAGTACTTTCATTCCCTAATGTGACAATAAAATGTTCAAGGTTGTTCTAAGTCTATAATAATCATAGAATTTCAGACATACCAGAGAAAAACAATCCAGCACAGTATTTGCCACTGAATGGATCTTACTTTTTTCTTCATTAAGTTAACATTTTTCCTGGCTAGGAAATGAGCTCTGCCCCAAGGAAAAACAGAGCCATGCAGCTCTGCCCTTTTATCTTAAAAGGAAATGCATATGTAATTTCGGGAGTGAGGTTGGTTTAAAAAGAAAAATACTTGCCAATGTTTTCACTGTAATTGTAACTTGTCTCACAAGTAGAAGAAAGGGAGAATGCTTTTTGTTTATTGTTTGTAATTTTATAGTTTATGTACATTTTACTTGTTCTGAATATGTAGAAATGATTTTCTTCACATACAGTATAGTGCAGAAATATTGAGTTTGCATGTTGTGGGTTTCCTCCTGGTACACCGGTTTCCTCCCACAGTCCAAATAAATGCAAATAACGCTAATTGCTTTTTCTAAATCGTCCTTAGTGTGTGAGTAGGTGTGTGCATGTGCACCCCATCTAGGGTGTATCTCGCCTTGTGACCCCTGGAATCCCACAAACCTATGCAGGATAAGCAGTATAGAGAATGAGTAAGAATGAGTGAGTGAATAAATTAAGTAGATTAAATAGAAAAAAAATTGGAACGAATGTTTTACTGCAACGGACTGCAAAGTGCCTCAAGATGCAATTAAATAATTAGTTATTTTTAATGTAATCACCTATGCAGCAACCTCATTTCCCCTCTTGTCTGTTCCAACCACTCAGTATACTAATCACTGGTCTGATCATCCGTCATCATCTGCACCTGTTTCTCACTGGTTCATGCCTTAAATAAATGATTTTTTATGCCTGAGTGATTCATAGGTCACTATGTGGCTTAACACACAAAAACATTACGGGTCAGGTACAGGGACTGGACTAAAAATGAGAGCCAAAAAGTCCCTCAGGAAGCCTGGAGAACTATTCCTCAAGACTATCATAAAAATACAAGAACATTTTGTATTTTTGAACTCGCTCTTTGGAAGCAAAAAGATGAAGAAATAGGGGGTGACTCAAGATATTTGCTTATAAGTACTTTAGCTCTGGTGAGATAGCTAAAGTCAGAATACACATTCATCTATGATACAGCTCCTCTGGACCAGTTAAAGGCCCATAAATGTCATCTCAGCAGAACTAGAAAAAAACAGATTATTGCTCGCTTAATGGCAATCTTTGTTCAAAATCTTTAAAAGTGTTCTTTAGTAGTTTTCAGTACTTTTTATAAGTAACACTTATAAGTAACACAGCATCCAAGAGCATTAGACATTGGCCTTTTTGTGGATTTTTATCTGACATATTACTACCTATAATAACAATATTGACTCTTTAATGTATTTTTGAAATGACCTGAAGGACTTTTAAGCCGTATAGTTTTTTTTAACAGACCCCCCACAGTTTCCCAACAATTACAGACAGAAAGATTTAAAGACAGATTTTGTTTTCATAAGCTCACTTAAATGGCATGAATATTTCCACTGAACTGTGGGAACACTTGATTCTTTTTTGCGGTAAACGGCTAATAATAGATACAGTCATTGGTATCCTAAATGCATTTCACTCTTATAAATACACATACGGAAAAAAAAATACAAAAGGTCAAGTGGTACGGGAACAGCTGCACTGCTGTCTAAAAGGGTCATCCTCAACGGGGTTTGGATCAGTTATACACAGGGGCAATTCCCATGCCCCTGGCATCATCCTACTGTGCCCAGTTCTGCCAAGGCCACAGAAGTCAGCTCCCACTCTAGCTGATCATGAAACTAGGGAGAGGCATGCCAGGATTAGAAACCTTCATCCCACTCTGCCTTTTACTGTAGCCTGTTCCGCTCTCTTACTGGCACACTTAACATACATGCACTATGTATCTACAGCATGGTCCACAGGGTCTGACAGATGACCCAGGTCATCTGACCAGGTGAATTTCCACAAATGCTGTTGGAAATTAAGAAGCTAATGCAAAAGGTCTGGGAATGTTGCGATGGGGCCAAGTCGACTGGGAGTAAGAAAAAAGTCAGACAAGGTTTATTGGACATGCTGATTAGATTTATGTTTATTGATTAGATTTATGATATATGTATAGACTAATATTTGATCCAATATATATGAGTGCACCACAAACATGCATAATAAAATGATAGAACTTATGGACCATTGTGGTAAATTTAAGTGTCCATTATGTCCATATGAACCTCAGAAAGAAAAAAAAAAGAAAGAATCTGTGGAATATACTTTTCTGACAGTGTGCAGAATCCAAAGATAAATGGCAGAGCCATGGAGTAGTAGTGCCACCTACAGAATGTATTAAATATAGTAATAGAAAAATGTAACAAAAAACACAAGCCAGGTCAGCTCTATGACTGGTAATGTTTCTCTTTCTCTATATCGTAAATGATATTTAATGGTTCTAACCAAGGCTACATTTTTCTTGTTTTTTTTTGCCAGTGGCAGTCAGAGGAAGCAGAGGTATAGACAGTGAGGAACCATGGGGGACTGGAGTCTCCTTGGTAACTTCCTTGAGGAGGTGCAGGAGCACTCCACCTCAGTGGGGAAGGTGTGGCTCACCATCCTTTTCATCTTCCGCATCCTGGTCTTAGGTACAGCAGCCGAGTCATCTTGGGGTGACGAGCAGTCCGACTTCATGTGTGACACACAGCAGCCTGGTTGCACCAATGTTTGCTATGACAGTGCCTTCCCCATCGCCCACATCCGCTATTGGGTGTTGCAGATCGTCTTTGTCTCCACGCCTTCGCTCATATACATGGGCCATGCCATGCACACTGTGCGTATGGAGGAAAAACGCAGACGGCAACAGCAGGAGGAGCGTGAGAAAGATGAGGGAGGAGGAGAACCAGAAGGTGGCGAAAAGGAGTACCTGGAGCAAAAGGAGAGGGCTTCTGAAACACCAGCCAAGATTCGACTTAAAGGTGCCCTGCTGAAGACTTATGTTTTGAGCATCCTGATCCGCTTGGTCATGGAAGTAACTTTCATCATGTTCCAGTATATGATGTATGGAATCTTTTTAAAAGCATTGTACCACTGCAGTACATTACCATGTCCTAACCCAGTCAACTGTTACATGTCACGGCCTACAGAGAAAAACGTCTTCATTGTGTTCATGCTGGTGGTGGCAGCTGTGTCCATATTCCTCAGTATTTTGGAGCTTTATCATCTTGCTTGGAAGGGGTGCAAGAGGTGCTTCCATAAGTATGTTGAGAGCCGTGCAACCAACAGCAACAGTGAAACCAACAACAAAAATGGCAAGGCGGTTTTAGCAGCCATGACTCCTAACTTTCCACACAGCTCCCAGTCTCACCCTCCCAAGAACTGCACCCCACCTCCAGATTTTAACCAGTGCTTAGCATCAGGAGGAGGAGGACCATCCTCACCTGATCATGTTCATCACCATGTTCATTCCATCCACTCAGGCTGCCAATCCTTCACCAACCACTTGGCACATCAGCAGAACTCAGTCAACCTTGCCACTGAGAGGCACTGTCAACGCAGCCATGATGACCTGGAGGCAGGGGAGGATTTTTTGAGAATGAGTTATGATTCCCAACAAGCCATTGTGGCTTGTGGCCCTGCTGAAGTATTACCCAGTGCTCCATCTACACCAACATCCAATGGCAGCTTCATCAGAGACAAATGCCGCTTTAGTAAGAACAGTGGCTCAAGTAGCAGCAAAACACGGCCTGACTTAGCAGTGTGATCAAAGTGTGACCAGATCCCAGGGTATATTGGTGAATAATATATGTTATATACAATGTATAGGTGTAATATGTAAACTAATTGGCCAAATGTATGTGGAGACCTGAAAATCACATCCATATGTGACCCAAACTGTTGCCTAGTTGTCCAAAATGCCTTTGTATGATATAACATTAGGATTTGCCTTCACTGCAAATACAGGTTTAAACTTTTCCATCATGACAATCCCCCTGCAAAAGGGTGTGAAAGAAATCAAATGTACTGCACAGAGTCCTGACCTTAATCCCACTGAACACTTTTTGCATGAATTGGAAGACTGACTGTTCCCCAGACCTCCTCACCCAACATCAGGTCCTGACCTCACTAACATTTGGGTGTGAATGTCAAATGTCCACATACTTTTGGCTATATAGTGTATGTTTGTGTACATTCTAAAATTTATTCAGTAAAAAAAGAAACAACTTGGGTAAATTTGGAAACTCAATGCTGGATGCTATGTGGACTAATACAGCCAGCATGAGGTAAGGGTTTTGGCTCAGCTATTAATTTTGGTTGGAAATTGGGGTAAAAATAATCATTGCTGAGTCTTTGATTTGATTTAAAAACGTTGATTGCTGGCTCACTTTATAGCTTTTTAGTTGGTGTAAATGAAAACTATTACCCCATATCCATAGGTATTATGAAATCCTAAATAATGAACATGAAATTATATCTGAAATATGCAACTAATCATTTTACCATCTCTAACTAAATTAGAAACAAAGTTACATAGAAAGATAATGCTACAACTATTGAACTACTAAGGCACTAAAGCACAGGTCCAGGAAATATATCTTGATACCCTGCACCTGTTCTCTTACAGGTCCTCAAATCCAACTCTGCATACAAAATTGCCCATTATCTACCCATTATCAACCCTGATAAACCTGAGCCAAAAATATGACAAAATAAGCCATCATGTTTTTAAAGTGTATGTGCCTGAAAGTTTTTTAGTACTAGCAATGACTTGAGATTTAAAAATAGTTCTTTATATAGGAACACCTTAAAAGGCCATTAGGAGGAGACAATCATAAGAAAGATAGAGATCATGAAAGCGAAAGAATCTGTATCAGAGCACCTTATTTGGTTTCACTGAAACTGCTGTATAGTATTAGAAGTGGGAATATGACCGAGTAATTTAAGTTAACGAGGGTTTGTGGAAACTATAGGATGAATGTATTTGTAATTTGCACCTGGATGAAATAACACTGAGAATATGAATGAAAGGAAAATCATTTTAAAATACAACTGATGAGATTTTTTTCCCCCAGAATACATAATTTCTGGTGAAAATGTAAACCGAGAGAATAAGTGCATCATTATCATTCTGATCACTAAGCCAGAAGCTCTGCTTTATATTGCACATAAGTCAATCAGTCTGTGAATTTATAAACCAAAGAGCTTCATCACAATAATCCAAAACGACACTTTAACCAGGTCAAAACTGTGAAAAAGGACCTCAATCCCTTGTGTATGAGTGTCAAGTACTTATATAGGGCAATGCAGTGTTGTGTTACTGTGAATGTCAGAGACAAACTTTTTAAGGACGTGACATTTGCTTAACTCGGGTGAAGGGTACATTACCTCTGGAGGTGTCATGCAGACAGTGTGCAACTCAGACAAAACCAAGGACATGTGCTTGCTCACAAGTTGTTGCTTCTTCCATTCTTAAGAATACTTGTGCCTTAACTGAGCAGTACAATCAAATGATTATTAATCTTACATGTGCATAGTGCATTTTAGATCAGACTTGTGCAATATCCATGAAGTTACAAAAAGCACGTTTGAATCAATCCTCATATGCATCACAAGAGGTTGGACAGATGAAAAACCTGTTCTCAAGTCTGTCTTACTCAATAGCTTTCATTGTGATTGACCAAGTGACTAATAATGAAGGAAATAACAACATTCATCAGGATGTCAAATTGGTTGAATGGATTTTAATTCTTCTGGAAAGAAAGACATCCAAGGGTCGATTGAAAAAAAGCTACAGCTTCTCACTGCATTTTAGTGTATTATCGGAAACCAGGGTTTAAGATCATTTTAAACATGTTCAATAGAGTCTAAATGTTTGCATGCATAAATGTAAATCAGTGCATAAAATGAGATTTTTCAACAGCCTTATGCATGCCTAGAGTGAAAATGACTATGCCACAGTGAACACTGCAATGCACTCAAAAAGAAGACTTTCTCTTTTTTTCATTTAAAACATGGTGTGAGTGGCAGTTAACTGGTGTCTTGTACATGAATCCACATAATATCATTACTTTGCTTTTTAGATGGCACACTTTTTAAAATTATTTAGTCGTTAAACACATATCCACACTTCACTGTGATCTCAATCTGCAATAAATCAATTCTATCACCTGGATTCTTTGCCATGGCAATTATTATTTCTACAGAAAGCTAAACGTGGTGATGATTAGAAGAACTACAATTACAACTAAACTTACAAATATCTAGATGCCTTGTTAGCATAGCAGCCTAAGAAGACACAGTATGGATTGTAAAATATTGATTAAAATACAAATTTATGATGTTATTTAAACCCAGGAGCCAGCACTAAGTTCACGTTAGATTCTTCATTAACCTACTGTATTCTCAATGCTGCTTATCCACTTCAGGCTCACAGGGGCCTGAAGCCTATCCCAGGAGACTTAGGGCATAAGGCAGGGTACACCATGGCCAGGGTGCCAATCTATCCCAGGACACACACACAACAGACAATTTGGGAATCAATTAAATTAATCTGCATGTCTTTGGACTATTGGAGGAAACCGGAGTACCTAGAGGAAACCCATCAAGCACGGGGGAGAAGATGCAAACTCCACACATACCCAAGGCAGGAATTGAACCCTCAACCCTGGACGTGGGAGGTCACTATGCTAACCACTATGCCAGCATGAGCATTCATTTTGAACTCTTCTTGCTTGTAATTCTTTATACGCGAGTGCTGTTAATTTTGTTTTTCTGATGAGAAGGTGTTGATTCATTTTAGTGTAACTGCATATTACTGGTTTACTGTATATTAATACACTCGCTCTACAATTTTTAAATACATAATTGTTTCAATCATAACAAGTTACAAAGACTTCTATTACTATAAAACAATGTGTAATTGTTACTTGTCACAGTATTCTTACAGTTTTTCTAATGAGGCATTTATTTAGAAATAAAGTGGTAGCTCAGAGGGTTAAGACACTGAGTTACTAATCGGAAGGTTGGCGGTTTGAGCCCCAGCTCCACCAGGTTGCCACTAGGGTTAAGGCCCTTAACCCTATCTGCTCCAGGGGCGCTGTATTATGGCTGACTCTGTGCTCTGACCCCCGTTACCCTGGGATATGCGAAGAAGGAATTTCACTGTGCTGCAATGTATATGTGACAAATAAAGGCTTAACTTAACTTTTAGTCTAAGGAGTCTCCAGGGTCTGAGCTGTGTAAGAGTCAGAGATAAAGCTAAGAAAGTCTTCAGGAGTGAGGGCATTGCACTTTACAGTTATTTAGTAATAACTTCAAGAGAAAAACAGCAGAGATGCTGGTAAATAAATGACAGCTTCTAAAACCTTCTTGATAAAGGGAACTAACCATTTTTAAGACATTAATCAAAATTAGATGTAACTACTATATAAATGGACGAAAAGTATGATTGGTCATACTTTAATAAATGATAATTGTTATGCTGTAGCTGTAGTACAAGATGTGTGGACTTGGAAGAAAAATAATTAACCCATCACAAAACACCTTTTATTTATTCCTTATTGTTATAGTTGTAGCAACGTTAAAATAGCCTTACCTCAGTTTAATATATGTAAACTTAAAGTTTAAATTTATTAATTTAGTTTAAGGCATGCACTTTGATGGGCTTTGCCTTTATTGTATTTTAACAAATCTGACTTTACCAATTATTGTGAGTGACCAAATTATAATTACCAGGTACAATTATTAATTTAATGATTATTTCTAAAGTAAGAATTAGTTAGAAGTAGTGACATCCTGTGTTACTTACTATATTTAAAAAATCAATAATTCTTAGAAACTAGAAACAATGATTTTTGAAGGTAACTGTTCAGCTCAGGGTGGTACAGTGGCGTTACACCTCCAGGGTCCAGGTTTGATTCCCGCCTTGGGTCTGTGTGCATGTTCTCCCTGTGCTTGGTGGATTTCCTCCGGGTAACTCTGGTTTCTTTCCACAGTCCAAAGACATGCAGATTAGGCTGGTTCCCAAATTGCCAGTAGTGTGTGTGCGCGCCCTGCAATGGATTAACACCCTGTCCATGTTGTACCCTGCTTCATGCCCTAAGTCTCCTGGGATAGGCTCCAGGCCCCCAACACCCTGTAAGTCTGCATCCATGGACAAAAATAATTTAAAAGTATGCATAAAAAGAAAGGTGCAAATTAACAGCCTCTGACCTCCCAACATCTGTGTATACACTGAATCGAAGAAGATCGAACCTTTTAATGTCTCCTCACTGTTTCTGTTTATTAGCATGTCACAACTCTGCACTTAATCAGTGTCTTCAAACAGAACAAAGTTTGCCAAAGGAAATAATGGCCAAATGGTTCTCATATGAGAATCGTACAGGACATAACAACTATGTAGTTGGGACAAAATGTCATGTCCTCATATGAGGGCATTCAGGTCTCAAGATTTTTTAGATGTATAAAATTTTATGCTGTTCTTACTTTAGCACAGTGAATGTTCTGGGCTGATCCTGATAGACTACTGGCTTCAATTGACCCGTACAGACATGAGGAGAATGTGCACAACTTCACACACAAAATAACACAATTGTACGATGAAAGACAGTACTGCATCACCTTACTGCTTTGCAAAATTAGTATTGCAACATCATGACTGCTATTGCAACATTTACAAGTACAGAACGTCCCAAAAGACTCAATACATCGGGGTAAAGAACATAGTCAAACCTACCACAAATGCATTAAAAGAGTCGTATCATGCGTGGAAAAGACAACTGTGTGTGTTTATAAAAGAAATGTCCATCATGTAGGTGATGTTCTGTAAATTAGATTAGATGCTTTGTATTTAGATTTTTTGGAAAACCTGTAGAAACACACATTTTAATTGAGCAGGAAGTCACTCTTTCCTAAGCAGCTCTTTTACTCAGGGAACAGGAGAGGAGGACACCTCTTCACCCCATTTCACAACACCTGCCCACTTGTTCATGCTACAGTACGTATTTAGTGTGAACCACGCGCCTGTATTCTTTCTGCTCCCATACATTAATATATACGGTAATACATGCACACGGTGAAAGATGTGCTTAAATGAACTGTTTTTTGGGAAATGTAGTCTTTTTTTAACGTTACACGAGAATAGTATGGCGCAAGAAAACTACAACGTCCAGCAGACCCCTCTCCATCAGCCGGCTCTTGTGGTTTCAAAATAACGAAAGTTTGCCAACAGGAATGAATGCAACGGTAGTTAGCTAACCGACGACCAGTGAACTAGTGAGTAAAACGACTAACCTGATCGGTTTAACAGACTTTGTTTAAACGATTGTGTAAGTTATTTGTCTGACCAGGGTCAGGTAGTGTGCGCTGTCATTAACAGCTAACCGCAGGGATATGACATCTCAGACCCGACAGCCTCTAAATTAATTATATCAGTAAACTTGTATAACTCTCTCCTTCACTCCCTAACAAGTATACAGATAAGTGAAAAACTTCACAGTAGCTGCAATGCTTTATTGTTATTATATTTTTTAATATTTACTATGAAGAGTCGAATGCTAGTTAGCTAACAACCTGCCGGATTTTGTATCATTTAGCGACATCAGGTGTCGCAAACGCATTGTGACACAGTGCTGTGCCGAGTGATGAATCGCTGTTAATGAGTTGAGCTGATTCATGCAGCCAAACTAAAGAGCTGTAACACATCATTCTCCTGCCTAAAATCTATCAGTATTCTGTGTTCCTGCTTCTCTTATATATATATATTATTTATTCACTGCTTATATAACATCGGAGTTGTTTAGTACAGCACTAAGAGTCAAAGTTTTAGAAAAGCAGTATAATAATAATAATATAAACAGCTGTTACATGATTGTTTTGTCAAAGGTCAGACAAATGGCTTAAAACAATCAATATTTTGCAAAAACTGGCAATGAATCAATTGCGAGTCGAAAGAGTCTTGTTGGTGAGTCAATTGCTTTAATTTACTCTATAATCAAAAGAATCAAAGCATTAGCTCACTTTGTAACTGCTTCATTCTGACCATGGGTTACAGTAGATCCAGAAACACTGGGCGTGAGGCGACATTTATGTCATTTGCCAGACACCCTTATCCAGAGAGACTCACTCACTCACCCATCATCTATACCGCTTAATCCTGTCTGAGCCTATCCAAGGAGACTTAGGGCACGAGGCGGGGTACACCCTGGGCAGGGTGCCAATCCATCGCAGGGCACTCACATACACACACTCATTCACACTCTCCGGGCAATTTGGGAACGCCAATTAGCCTAATATGCATGTCTTTGGACTGTGGGAGGAAACCGGATTATCCCGAGGAAACCCACCAAGCATGGGGAGAACATGCAAACTCCACACAGAAATGGAAATCGAACCTGGCCGGAAATCGAACCCAGACCCTGGAGGTGCAAGGCGAGAGTGTTAACCACTACATCCAGAGAGACGTACAGTTTTATTTTATTATACATCTGAGCAGTTGAGTCAAGGGCCTTGTTCAAGGGCTCAACAGGGGCAACTTGGTGGTGGTAGGGTTTGAACCTGGGACCTTCTGATCAGAAGGTCCCAGGTTCAAACGCATTCGATGCATTAACCCTGCCCTATTTTCATGCAGTCCACCTACTGGCATAGTTTTAAAATGTAGGAGGAAACCCATGTAGACACAGGGGAGAAAAAACCCAGAAACGCTGCATAGACATGAGCTCAGGGTTGATCCAGAGACCTTGTAGTTGGGAGGCAACTGCGCTATCAGCTGCACTATAACATTCATATCATTTCATTTCATTAAGAAGCAATTATCAGAGTTCCAAGGACACTTTGTAGTGACAACAAGGATATAAATCCATGTCTGTATCATCTTTGCATGTACAGTTGAATGAAAACACAGTGAAATGAATAAAACAAGAATAAAAGAATACAAAGTAAATGCAAGCGTTTATATGAGAGCAAACATATTGCAAATGTATATGGTGCAGCAAGATGCACATGAGTCACTGGGCTGGTGGAAAAGCATGATGGAAAACATGGTTTTGTTGTTTTACAATGTGGAAGCATTCGGCATGTATAGGAAGAAGGGTCCATAGTTTTCAAAGCAGTCAAGAAATTTCCATCATGACTTTGACAATGACCTTGAATTCTTTGACAGAATGACAGTTGCTGTCACTTATACAACAGATACTTAAATTCACATTGCTTTAAATCTGTGGTACATTTTCACTGTAGTCAAATGCTACTATACTGTGTTTAGTGACTGTGTCTGACCGCATCAGAGAAACCCACCCTAATGTCGGGCGTCTCTCAGCCTTCTTGATAGTGACAATGACTTTGCATTGCCAGACTTCAGATGCTTCAGCAGTGCCATGAATGCATTGCATCTGGAGTTTAGCTTCTTAATCAGTTTCATGCTTAGCACAAACAACAATTATAAATATTGTGCTGCGTTATTATTTTTGATTCTGTAAAAATGTTGAATGTTAAAATCAATGTGCCTGTCTAACTGTAGTTTTGGGACTCAATTTATCTGGACAGTCTCAACAGAAATCTTGTGCTACAGCAGGATTACTAGGCTCAATTTATCTGGGTAGTCTCATCAGAAATCTTGTGCTGCGGCAGGATTACTGTCACCCTTTTTTGACATTTTGAATAATTCCAGGCTGTTCGTCAGCCTCTGTATCTCTCCAAATGCACTTTATGGCTTGACCACCTACAAATGCAATTCTCTAATCAGCCAACAACCATCCCAACAGTGCAAGACATAAATTCAACTGGATGTGGGCCAGCAACTTTGGGTAATGTTCATTTCAGCCATCAGAATGGAACAAAGTGATCTCTGTGATTTTGACGGTGGCATGATTATTGCTGCAGACAGACTCGTTTGAGTATTTCTACAAATGCTGTAATTAAAAAAAATTCTATAAATGCTGTCATTAAAAAAAAATTCTCAGGATGAAAAATCCCTTGTTGGTGAGTGATCACTGGAAAATGGCCAAATTGGTTCAGTCTGACAGAAAGGCTACAATAACTCAGATAACCAATCTGTACAATTGTGGAATTGAGCAAAAAAGCATCTCGGAATGAACAACAAATCAAATCTTGAGGCAGATGGCTTACAACAGCAGAAGACCACATCCGGTTCTACTTCTGTCAGCAGCAGTGGCCACAGACTCACCAAAAAATTTATCCTTGTTTAATGAATAAAGTCGGAAGTATCTCTGGACCTTACTAGCCTAGTGTCAACAGTTCAGGCTGGTGGAGGTGGTGTATTGGTGTGAGGAATGTTTTCTTGGCACACTTTAGGGCTGTTAATTAGGGCTGCAACAAGGAATCGATAAAAATCGATTACTAAAAGCGTTGGCAACGAATTTCATAATCGATTCGTTGTGTCGCGCGACGCGGAGACATCTGATTATTTTTTTTAAAAACTTTAGTTGTGCGCGGAGCGGAGTGAACACACTCGGTCTCGCGCACTGATGCTAGCAGAGTTCGGCGACTCACAGACAGGGCGGAGCAAAAATTTTTAAAAAACGAGCGGAGGTAAAGGAAAGATACATGGCGGAGGCTGCTAGGAGTGCGCGTCTCTCACTGGTATAATCAACATCCGTGCACGCGTGTACTGTTTACTATTACACTGTGACCATGTGTGTGTGTGAGTGTGTAAAACATATTTTATTTTGTGTCTGTATGCGTGTATGTACAAG
>JAOVVB010000049.1:25590271-25604309 GCA_028570985.1 Heterobranchus longifilis
CCAGTAAGAGACGCGCACTAAGACCCAGCAGGGGAGACGATTACCCACAATTCCGCAGCACAAGAGAGAGAAAAAAAGGCTCAGTTGTGATTAGGTGACGCTCGTAAATGAATTGAATCTTGTAAATGGACCAGCAGCCCTCTACCTTAAAGCACTTAGCACATCTGCACTACACCATATATTCTCTGTGGATCTAGCTCTGCTCGACAGGTACCACCTTCTCACAGGGTACAGGGAAGACATGCCTTAAGTCTCTTCTTCCATTAGCTATGGCATTTGTTCAGTTAATATGGCGATATATAGACACCAGTGTGTTTATATGGCAGCAGCTATTTTTTTAGATTTATTTTTACTTGTCTTAATTAATGAGCCTGAGTTAACTCACCTTCCTTATAGTTTATATTACAATACATACAGACCTCATTAAGTATTATGTAAGTATATGATTAAGTAGCAAATGGTAGTTATTTTGTCAAATGTAATCTTTGAAGTTTTAGACGCATTACTTGCTGATTAAATTGTCATCCAACATCAATGTAATCTGTGGACACTAAATGAGGAATAACAGCATGTGTCTTTGTCCTTACTCACTCATCATCTACACCGCTTTACTCTGTATTCAGGGTCACAGGGGGCCTGGAGCCTATCCCAGGAGGCTTGGGGCACGAGGCAGAGTACACCCTGGACAGGGTGCCAATCCATCGCAGGGCACATACACGCTACAGGAAATTTGGGAACGGCAATTAGCCTAATCAACAGGTCTTTGGACTGTGGGAGGAAACCGGAGTACCCGGAGGAAACCAGCCAAGCATGGGGAGAACATGCAATCTCCATGCACACAGAGACGGGAATCGAACCCGGACCATAGAGGTGCAAGGCAAAAGTTCTAACCACTACACCACCAGGCTGCTAGTCTTTGTCTTTATTTCTACCATAATGCTTATTTATATAAATGGTGATAAATATAAAATTTCCAATAATATACTGTACCTCCACATTTAATAAACATATGCCTTCCAAAAATATTATCACTTATCGTGTAAAATATTGTTACAAACACAGACCTGTTTTTTTTTTGTTTTTGTTTTTTTAATTCTGAATTGTCTTAGGAAGAATGTAAGAAAAGAAATAAATATGGAAAAGATTTTTACGGGAATCATTTGGGAAGTGAAAGTGGTTATACATTGATAACACCCCAGCAAAATTCTCCTCTAACAGAGTCAATCCTGTCTGCACAAAAGATCAAAGTAAACGCGAGATTTCTTGTGGCGTGACTACACCCGGAAGGGTCGAGCTCGTGACTCTCAGGAAACGGGGAGAACATGCAAACTCCATGTACACAGACCCGAGGCAGGAATCGAACCCTCGAACCTGGAGAGCGACAGTGCTAAGCACTAAACCACTGTGCCGCCCCTTCCTGTACTCGAGTATCGATTGGCCATCAGTACATAATACAAAATCGAAACGAATATTTGGCGCACAGCGACAGAAACAGCGCTAGCAAGACGTTGTTTATGGTGTACACATGCTCACGGCGTGTCCCAACTAATCAGTGAATGTCGTCATCTAGCGGCGACATACTGCAGCTTAGGCAGCTTTTTAAGGTGGACTAGAAATTTTTCCATAACAAACCAGCGAACTTCGGGGTAGTTCTGTTATGACCATAATTTTGAACAGTCGTTAAATAACTGCATTGTGCCACTTGAATTACTTAGTGTCTGTCGGTTAACAAATAATAACCGTGTACGTAACACTGAACAAACTAGTTATCACACAAACATGTGGTCAGAAATGCGTATATTTATTTTCACAAGGACTGCACATTGATCTGGTACGGCTTTAAGCTCTACTGTTCGCTGGTTATAGTTTAATTTATAACATGTAGCTTACTTACTGCGCTTATAGGAATGCCTCGGTCTGTCTGCGCCGCCATGTTTGTAAAGTGCAGCGTGCAGCAGCAAAGAGTGGGCGGTGCAATCCTAAATGGGCGTGGCCAGGAGCCGGGACGTACCTACCAGTCACGTGATTGCACAGGGAGACCCAGGATGTTGTCTGTTATCATTCAGATGTCAATAATACTCTACCGAAGAGCATTATCGTTATGACTTTATTCTCAGAAGGTTCTTTTATCTAAGATTAAAGTTAAAATTCTGAATTTAAAGTCAGAATTCTAAGAAAAAAGTCAGAAATCAGTGGCCCTTATGTAGTTCTGTACAATAAGGCATAGGTATACAGTTTTTACAGGTACAGTATACAGCCATTCCCAAAAATAAAACTTTAAATATTAATAAGACTTTAGAGCAGGCATTTATCAGCTTAAGAATCTTGTGCCCCAGTTGGAAATCTAAAGATCTTCTGCAGCCCACCCAAATCATTAATCACGACTCTGATCAAGACGATGCAGGCTACATTTTTCCCCTATATAGGCTACACTTTTAGGGGGAAGGGTCGCTTACTTTTTCCACTACTATTTTACATGGTAAAAGAGTGTGTTTAAAAAAAAGACATGAAAGATCAGAAGTTTTTTTTTTTTTTCATTATAATTTTCAAATTATATTTGCCAGTACCCTTAATGAAGATCAGGTCACATTTTATGACAACTTAATGCAGAAAACCATGGAATTCCAAAAGGTTCACATATGCCACTGTATATGTTTATCATGTCTGCATTATTTAGTACAAAACTATTCACTATTTCAAAAAAGAACAATAACTGATAAATAATGTTAAATAATAACATTAAACCTAATAAATAACATTATAGAGGACTATTTGCATGCCAGTGAAGAAAGTAACATATTACATAACTGTGATGGAAATACTATTTATTATAAACAATCAGTCATCAGAGTAAGAACCTATGTTTTATTTAAACCTGTTGCAATAGGTCTCCCCAAAGAGCATCGTCTCTTTTTTACTGGTGCATTTTATATGGTGAAGCATTATTTTGTGGTGACTCTCTTTCACCTCTAAGGCAGATTATCTTCAAAACACTCTTTGTCATGCATAAACACACTCATATACTTGACCTTGGGACTAAACTACCTTATCACACACAAAGGCACAATTAAACTTTTTCATCACATAACAGACCAGTTTTCAGATAAAAAAAAAAAAGGCACTAATGTATGCTCCTGAGTTTTGCATGAAGATAGAAAGGAGCAAGTGTGAAAAAGTTACCAGAAGAACTTACATTCTAGAGCAGACTCAGTAAAACCTAACAGCTGTTTTACTTATGAAACCAAACAAATATCCAAAATTACTGATTATTTTCAAGCAAAGAGTTTTACTGACTGTGTTTATATAATTACTTTTATGTAGAAATGTTTTCAGAAGCATCTTTGCATATGGCTTTTGTATTGTATTTGCCCAAGTCTGAGCATGCTGGAGAATATGAGTTCTTCTTTGTAACTTTACTTTAAAATGACATTAAAAACAAAAAGAATAAAACTTTTTAAAATATTATTGATTAAATGTGGGGTGAAAAACTGTTGTCCTCAAAAATTTAAGAGGTGAGTACTCATGTCCATCAATCTGATCTACAGTATGCTGGAGAGAGGTGGTGAAGAACATGAGAAGACACTGCTTTGTGTAGTTAACATCAAAGATTAAAAAAAAAAAAACAACTTTAAAACAAACATCAACGTCCTCCACCAAAAAGTCTGTATCAATAGCATTGCCTCCAACAATGGGAAAAGGTCTGTCAGTTTCCTCTTGTCTCATTCCCAAGGCAAAAACGTGGAACAGTGCTCCAGACATCTCCATATTTTACAGATATCATTCTTAACATGTTGGTCCCCACCTGTGGATTACACACCATCACTTAAGTGTTGCAACATAACTAACATTTACGTCAAGCATTTTTGTTAAGGACGTATAGCTACACATGTATTTAATGAAAAACACTTTTTCTCTTGTCAATACACAAAAATACATAATGTGAACATGAATTTAGTGTACATTTCTGACTTATTTACCTCACTATTTAACATGTGAGGGATAACAGGATACGGCGCTCCATCTGGATTTAATACAAAACATTCACCCCTTTTCAAATTCTCAACAAACCCTAGATGAATACGATATTTAAGTGATGAATTTACAACTTACAATAAATATTTGATAAGGCTCGTTTTAAACGATGACGCATTCTCATTTTTTGAATAATAAAAAACAGAATGAAACAAAATATATTTATATAACCCCACACCACCATATCAAAGCATTTAATTTGAACAATAAAATATGCTTGCTAACATCAATGAAATCAAACTTACTAAAAAAAAAAAAAAGTAAAAATGTACATTAACTTACCATAAAATACTGAGTGCTCGGAGTATGATCCAGTCAGAAGTGAAGAATTCAGAAAGTTCGACAAAGAATTAACCAACTGCTGGGTCAAAATAACATACAGAAAGAGAAAACATTAAGACTGTCATTAAACACAATTCCTTTTTCTGGCAACTATAAAATATTATAAAATATGCCACATACAGCTTTAGTGAAGATTACTAGTAATTTACCTAAAATTACATTTAAGATTACATTTAGTAAATGTAGTGTTTTGTATGTGTGTGTGTGTGTGTGCTACAAACGCACTTTTCTCATAAAATACAGTATAGCCGACTATCGGCACAGAATATAAAAACATAACCTCCCCACAGCTCCATATCAAAGTGCGACTAAAAAGGTGGGAAAATGAATAAACATGAAAATGAGCTTGCTCCTACCACAACTACAACATTTAAAATTTAGGTAAAAAATCATATTAACTTACCATAAAATACTGTCAGCTTTAAGTAGCGTACCCCTCGCTTCAGAAGTGTGTCACACAGCCGCGATATACAGTATTATACCATAACCGTATTATACTGTTATCTCTCCTCTTCTGCTCTCCCCTCTCTCTCTTTCCCTCTTTCTGTCGAGCTACACATGTCGTTCCTGAGCTGCTAGTAACTCCCTCTGCCCTCTGAACCTGCCTGACTCATCCTGGTGCCCCGCTTCCGGTTGGAGACATGGATGCCCCGTGTGTCTCTTTGGGATGCATCCGGTGTTCGGGGGACGGTTTTACTCTACCATGAAGACGGTTCTGGCCTCAACTGACAGCTGTTTCTCTGAGCACCTGTCTTTTCTGCCTAGAGCACAAATCTCCAAAATCGTTGGTTAGGGCAATTTTTTAAATAGAAGCTATATTTAATAACCGATTGATGTTTTGAGCTGTACACACATACATTCTCGCTTTAACAACTCTTAAATCTACACTTTGTGACACAATAAGTTATATTTTAAACATTTTGCAGGCTGCCGTTTGGAGAAACCAGAGAATAAAGAATAAACCCAACCAGGTGTTCATTTGTAAACAACAAATTTAATTTGACCCAACATAGAGCAACCCAACAATGTGTTTAAAGTACCCGAAATAACCCAGAATTCTGACCCAGCGTAAACAACCCAACAATGTGTTTACAGAAACAACCCAGCATTTACAGGTAACTGAATTTTATAGATAGGTAATGTGTGTGCAATAAGACTGTCCCAGCCCGGAGATTGACTGATGTAAACTGGACCAAGGTCAAAAAATAATGGGTTAGAAAAAGTTCAGCTCTAATAAAAATCTATTAATTTCCCCAGAAGGCAAAAGGGTGATAGAGAAGCAGAAACCCATGCAAGAAGCCTGTATGAAAGATGATCAGAAGATCTGTATATTATATAAAGTTTTGTCTATAGTAACTGAGAATCTTGATAATCAATATTATATTCTCATACTACACCTTATTGTATTTACTAGCTGTTAATAATATATACTTTACTGCAGTACTATACAAAAATATCAAGGAACAATAACATAATAGAATAAGGCATGTATGATTCACTCAGTCATTCATCGTCTATACCGCTTTATCCTGTACACAGGGTTGCGGGGGGCCTGGAGCATATCCCAGGAGACTTGGGGCATGAGGCAGGGTACACCCTGGACGGAGTGCCAATCCATCGCAGGGCAAACATGTGTGGCCAAAAGTGTTGGCACCCCTCAAATTTTTCAGAAAATCAAGTATTTCTCACAGAAAAGTATTGCATTAACACGTTTGCAATACACATGTTTATTCCCTTTGTGTGTATTGGAACAAAACAAAAAAGGGAGGGGAAAAAAGCAAATTTGACATAATGTCACATAAAACTCCAAAAATGGGCTGGACAAAATTTTTGGCACCCTTTACTTAATATTTGGTTGCATACCCTTTGGAAAAAACATCTTTGAACTTCCACCATATTTGACTGTAGGTACTGTGTTCTTTTCTTTGTAGGCATCATTCCGTTTTTGTTAAACAGTAGAATGATGTGCTTTACCAAAAAGGTCTATCTTGGTCTCATCTGTCTACAAGACATTTTCCCAGAAGAATTTTGGCTTACTCAAGTACATTTTGCTTTTTTATGTCTCTGTGTCAGCAGTGGGGTCCTCCCGGGTCTCCTGCCATAGCGTTTAATTTCATTTAAATGTCGATGGATAGTTCGCACCGACACTGATGCTCCCTGAGCCTGCAGGACAGCTTAAATTTCTTTGGAACTTGTTTGGGGCTGCTTATCCACCATTTTGGTTCTCAAGTCCTCACACAGTTCTCTTTTCCTCTTTTTGTTGTTCATGCTTAGTGTGGCACACACAGACACACAATGCAAGAACTAAGTGAACTTCTCTTCTTTTTATCTGCTTTCAGGTGTGATCTTTATATTGCCCACACCTGTTACTTGCCCCAGGTGAGTTTAAAGGAGCATCACAACTTGAATCTTATTTATCTACAATTTTGAAAGAGTGCCAATAATTTTGTCCAGCCCATTTTTGGAGTTTTGTGTGACATTATGTCAAATTTGCTTTTTTCCCTCCCTTTTTTTGTTTCAATACACACAAAGGGAATAAACATGTATTAATGCAATACTTTTCTATGAGAAATACTTGATTTTCTGGAAAAACTATTTTGGCCATGGCTGTATACACTTACTCACTCACTCATTTACACACTACGGTCAATTTGGAAATGCCAAATTGTGTTTGGACTGTGGGAGGAAACTGGAGAACCTGGAGGAAATCCACCAAGCACAGGGAGAACATGCAATCTCCATGCACACAGACCCAAGGAGGGAATTGAACCCGGAAGTTGGAGGTGCAAGGTGACAGTGCTAACAAGTAAGCCACCGTGCCATCAAGCATGTAATAACAAAGCAATAATCATACTTATTTAGGTCGAGTTTATATAGGTCAATATAAAAGCAAAGAACAACTTAATGGCTGATAAAATGTAATATTTAATTTTGTATTTGGTACATGGTTGGTATGTAATTATTACAGCCCTTACTGTTTTAAATACCCAGTAATGTCTGCCATATTTATATACAGGTTCCAGTGTATTCCAGTGTATTCATGTACATATGGGTATAAGATCAGATTTTTTATACAGTACCAGCCAAAAGTTATAGTATTGTCAAGTGCATTTGCCCATCAAGCACCACAATTAAACTGGCTAAATCCGCAAGACCAAAACTACCTCTGCTGCAGAGGAAAAGTTCATTTAGAACTTCAGATTAGAGCCATCATGAAGGTTCTAGAGAGCATGCGTAGCAGACACATCTTATTATCAACTGTTTAAAGAAGGTTATTGCATATTTTGGATGCAGCATTGATTTACAATGTGAAAGAAATTAAAATTCAGGAAAGAAAATGGAGTGTGTCCAAACTTTTGACTGGTAGTGTATAAGCACCCTAATATTTCCCATGTTAAATTATAGCCACAAATAAAAATAAAAAAAATCAATGTCAATGTAATGTCATAAAGAATGTCATAAACAATATATGTATTTGAAAAGAAACAGCTCGACCCAGTTAAACACTCAGTTCACATTTAAGCTTAACAGGTTTTCAGAGGGAAAGCCAGTTTACAAGAAAAGCACAATAAACAACTCATGTGTCATTTACTTATTAAACATGTAGACAGTATATTTGTATACAGTATGTAAAAAACAAACTTGAAATACGATGCACTTAACACTAAGCCTAAAACTATAACTTTCTTCCAGACACTTCAACATATACGACGGAAATATGCCCCAAAAACATGAAAATTTACTGTTAGAATTAAACACTTTTTATTTAAATGGATCATATTTAATTTAATATTATTTTATGACTGTTGTGTCATCTTAAGGTGCAATAAAACATGCTTTTTTTTAACTGTAACAAAGTGGTAATAAACCCATTTAACCTAAATTGTGCCCTTGTGTTTAATTCGTTTACCAAAGCAATACATCCACTAAGAAAAGACAAGTTTCGTTCTAACCGCAATCACGTGTGTGCAGACTCACGTATGTGTATGTTTCTCAAATAAAATAAAAGCTCACCAATAAAGTGAGAGAGTTGTTGAGAAGACCCAAAGCACAAAAAAAATGTGTTGCTTCAATCCTGAATGCAATGAAAGATGAGGGTTTGTTAGTTTTTTCCGTTCTTTATAACAATTACAATGATACAGTTTAAATGATGTATGGCCTAGTATACAGAAGATGATGTATCTCAAGGTGACCTGTAAGATTTTTCTGGGGAAAAAAAGTCATATATCTAATCGGAACAAGCCATGAAAGAAAAAAAAATTGCATTTGTACATTGTAACTTTGAAAGATAAAGTACCAACTTGATTTAGCTAAGTGGGACAACAGAACCTTTATATGAGTCTCAGCTGAACTTGTAATGTATTTTTGTACATACAAAGTGTTATGGAATTTGGCCCCGATTACTTACACTCTACTTGCAGTCCAGGTGATAAACTTCATGCTCGCGTTACAGAGCAGGAAAATTTAGAATGACCAAGACTTATGGCAATGTAATTATATGCACTTCAATGTGTTGATTTAAAATTTTAAAGACTTAGCCGACTTTTAAGCCAAATATCCCTTTAAGTATCAAAAAAGCATTGTATTATGTGGTTAAACCGATTAATAATCAATCATCAACTGGTTTATTTGCACAGATTGGTTGATTACGGAATGGTTACCGACTCCCATTACTATTTACAGGTTTGATCAAGTATGTTAAGGAAATGTCCAAACCATTGTGACCAGCTGCTCAACCTTACTGATTCACCACCACCGAACAAAGTGGACGAAGCATAAAAGCTGGGTAATGATAAAACCAAATGCATGGTCTTTTATAAGGTGTCCAAGGACAAAGATGAATAAATACGTAATTTTTTTTTTTTTACAGACATGGTTCTCAGGAACGAACCAAATAGATTACAATAAGTTATCAAGCAACACGGCTCCTGATTCATGATTATGATTTAGCAGCACCCACAATATTCCGTTTGTCATCAATACTCGTTAAACCACAAGTGTCACCTAAATATTGCACATTATGAAATCCTTTAAATGCCAAAACTGAGCTTCATGTGTTGTTTTACTAGATTACATGCATAGCTCTATTTAAAACCACAGGGGAAAAACAAACGTCTCATGAAATAAATGTCACAAAGATTTAGTTTGCGCATACAATACATTTGTGCATGGTATCACAAAAGCTGTATGCACTTGCTGCAGTATAAAACCTCAAACCATGTTTAAGGCTTGACAATTAATCTAATATAAAAATTTTGACTTAGATTTGAGCAGTCCTTTGGTTAGACAAATTTGGACAAATCTTTTATTGTTCATAATGTCAAATACCCAGTCTTTTCATCCTTATAACATAAAATGTTAACATAAAAGTAATTAACTGATATAATGAACTTAAATCCTTAAGGGTTTACATTGAACTGCAATATTACAAAAGAAAAAAAATTTCAATCACAACAGACAAAACAAAATCACATTTCACATTACAAGGTCTTTGACTTCTTCATGCTCTCCAAGCAGTTAAGATGGACTAGCAGGGTAAGATAAAAACAGAGCATCCAGTTTAAAATTAAATGCTTAGCTAAAAGCCTGAGTCTTATGAATCCATACCGTCTAGAAACTCTTCCTCCGTGATGTGCTCTAAGCGTTGCAGCACTTTGTCTGCACTCGATGGCGGGTAGTCAGCGGGAGGATGAGGAAAGGGTGTCGAGCTGCAGAAGGAGCAGCACAGGGTTTGGAGGAACGGCACAAGCTGTGTGATGGATGAAAGTGAGTGGAAATTGAGAAGCGGGAACTCCATGCACTCAGATGCGGACTCTCCTACCGTTCCATTCAGCTCCTAAAACATGTAGGTCAAGCTCAGGGGTTCAATGAGCACTTTAAATGAGTAACTGTTCCAAAACTAATTTCAAAACAAATAATTTTATTTCCTCATCTATTTTGAACATGCAGGGATAATTTGCACATAGTTACCATCTTCAAAGTTAAAAGTGTTTGTACATGTGCTCAAAGAAATGCCAATTTGGCAACATTTACCCCATAACGATTGTGAAGGCCTTCCAGTACCCTGACCACATGAGGTTTACATTCCTGTTCGCCCTCCAGCAAAGTGGTAACTGGCCCATCATAACTGTCTACATCTACTTCAGGCACAAAGGCCCAGCGATACCTGTATCACATGTTCATACACACACAAATGAACCAACAAAATGCATGTCTTTTAGCGGTAATTATACAAAGACAAACAGACATCTAACTTATTTTTTCTTTTAACCAAACATGCTATGCATCGCTCTTTCTCTCTCTCTCTCTCTCTCTCACACACACACACACACACACACACACACACACACACACACACACAGCTGAATAGTAATTGCCATGTAATTCTTTACATTTGGAACAGAGGCATATGCTCTGGAGGGAAAGACAAAGCAGTGTCCAGGAACTTGCAGGCTGAAAGATACATGTCCAGTTCTGCTCGTGGAAAAGACCCCTGGCTGTTCTTCTCTTGACCACCTCGCTTATTCCTAACACACACACACACAAACATATACACATGTACACACATATATGCGTGTGAGTGGGTGTGTGAGAGATAGAAGGAATAAATTATAGAAACACGTTTGTTCTAGTCTATAATAAATAAAATAATGTTTTGAGTATGATACGTAAATACATTATTTAGAACATACAATACTTATCAAAAATTTCTAATTTCATCGTCTTTTCTACTTTTAATTTCTTTCTACATTGATAAACAATTTGCAATAATCTCCATTAAACAGTTAATGTTGAGATGTGTCAGCTACTTATGCACTTTAAAGCCTTCATAACGGCTTTAATCTGTGATTTCTGAGGCTGGTAACTCTAAATGAACTTCTCCTCTGCAGCAGAGGTAAGTTTTGGTCTTGTTTTCCTAGGAAGGTCTTCATGAGAGCCAGTTTCATCATGGTGTTTGATGGGTTTTGCAAATGCACTTGACGATACTGTTCTTGCAAGAACTATTCCAGAACAGCTGACCTCCGTGTCTTAAAACAATAACTGACTGTTGCTGTTGTTACTTAATTAGTTAATGTCATGTGTGTTACTTTAACGTTTTGAAAGAAAATCCAGTACTGTTCTAGACCGAAGAAACCCGTGTTTAAACTTTTGACTAGTACTGCATGTGATTACACACACGGTAGAAGCAATCATCTGCATCGATTCAGCATGTACAATAAATGTTTAAACCAAAATCATAAATATTAATTTATAAACTTGATTAAGTATGCTTTTAACCTTATTTTTTACTCCAGAACAACCTAACAATATCTCAGGGTGTTCACCCTAATCATTAATGGACGATGCATTTCTCTTGTCTGGGACTCACTTTGAAACATCTTTCTCCTCTTGCAGAGCCTTTTCGAGCCTTGCAAAGATGCGAATCTACAGAGAAAAAAAAAAGAAAAAAAAAAAAATCAACAGTGACCACTAGCTTCTGTATAGCAGGCTGCAACCTAGTAATCAATAAACACATTAACATTAGGAACATCGGAACAACGCTATACTGTATCTGAAGTGAGTCTTATTAACAATAACATTAATGACTGTTAATCCCTCACCAGTTCAGTAACCATGATGGGCCAGAGGGAGGTGAGGTGTTGTGGTGAGATTCTCAACAACAGAACACGGAACATCAGGAACATCTGAGCAGACAATCCTGGTGTCTGTCCCATCCGCAGGTTCTCTGTCAAACGCTCTGTGTACAGAATAGTGTGTATAGAACACAGGACTGGATTTTTTAAAACTTAAATAAATAATGGAACAGTAATGAATTAACACAACAACTGTCTGAATAGTATTCTTCTTTGCCTCACTATTTATGATTCCTATTGCAGTACCTTGTATTAGAGGCAGGTAGAGGTGGTACTGGTCCATCTCTCCACTGAACATGGCGAATGCTTGCCGTTTTAGTAACATGGGCTTTTGCTCAGCACTGTTAAACAGCTTCAAAGAGCTGCTCTGCATACCTGTACAAACATGCAGAAATACAGTATACTGGACAAATACACTACATGGAATAAATTATAACGTATACATAAAGCATACTATGTATGAACAGTACATATTAGAGACATGTGGAAAAAATAATCTCAGTTACATATTGCAATTATTTTGTGAGGCAATTCATGTATCGTCCACACTGACTTCAAAATCGATTTTTTTTAAATTATTTTTTAAAAGGTTTGTATCTGTGGTAAAATGAAGTTCCTCTGGAGTTCCTCTAAACTATTCACACATGGGCAGGCATCATGTGTGGTCAGAGCAAATTATTTGTTAAGTTTGTTTAGATTTGTAAACTGGGGGTTAAAATCTGATTGGGATATTTATAAAATAGAATCAAAGTATAAAAGAATCAAAATATAAATCAAGTCTCCACATAGGTATTGTGATAATATCATATTGGGTGGTTTCTGGTACAGCAAGTCTCATCCCTTGTACATATACACTATATACATACACACTATATAAGCAAAAGGATTTGGACACTGACCTTTCCTGAACTAACTACCCTAACACTGAACTAATATTAACCAAGCTTATCCTCATGGACCTCCCTGACTTTGAGGCATTTTCATGCTGGAAGAGGTTCGAACATCCTAGTTGCAGTGAAGGGTAATTTTAAATGCTACTGCATACAAAGTCCTTATGAACTGCATGCGGCAACAGCTTGGGGAAGGCCCAGGTCTAAGTGTTAACGTACATAGAGTCCACATATGTACTTTTGGTCACACATACAGTATATTGTATCAGAGAATCAGTATCAGTGTATCAGTGAATCTAGCTACACATCTAATAGCACTAATTAGCACTAAGCACCATGTAAAACTCACTCATCAAGTCCTTGAACATGGTCTTCTCGTGTGTGAGCAGATGGTCTGTGATGGATTTCCAACTGAAAATAGAAATATACAAATAAAAGAATTGCATGCTGAAGTTCATTGAGCACCATGTGCACAAGGAATAAAAAAAAAAAAAATCCACACCTAAGATTCTGAAATGTTAGTCCCACCAAACTTTAGTTTATATACAGTACAAGTCAATGGCTAAGACGCACTTCTAATTTAATGCTTTTGGTTTAGTAATTTATTTTCTACACTCTAGGATAATACTTGAGATTTCAAAACTATGAACCAACCTTTCCTGAAGTTCACTTTATTTTTACAGATCGTAAGTAGCAGACACATTTTAAAACTGACTGTTCAAATTAGATTATTGCATATTTTGGATGCCTTCAGCATTGTTTTGAAAAAGACATAAAAAAGAATCTAGGGACCGTGGAAGCAAATGGTGTAGGGCTGAAACGATTTCTCGAGTAAATCGAGTAATTTGATTACAAAAAAAAGCTTTGTTTAATTAATTTTAAAAGCTTGCGTTATGTTTTTGCGCAATTATTTGTTGACAGCGCGCTTTTGACCGGATTCAAGCCGCCAGTGAACACCAAAGAAGAAGAAGCGCTTACGTCACCCACAAAGCGGAAGGAGACGCAAACAGTTAGCTGTGTATTGATTTGATGGCGCGTTCTGTTGCGGGCTGCAAAATGGAAGGGAGCGATAAAATTATCAGCGAGCCAAGAGAAGAAGAAACCAGCAAGAGAAAACGACAGAAATTGTCAGTAAAGGCT
>JAOVVB010000049.1:25613804-25628570 GCA_028570985.1 Heterobranchus longifilis
CATTCCTTTACAATGTAGAAAGAAATAAAAATCAGGAACAATCATGGAGTTAGAAAGTGACCCCAAACTTTTGAATGATAGTGTAGATAGATAGATAGTAGAGAGGCAGACAGAGATGGGCAGAGAGAGAAAGACAAATAAAGCATACAGTACAATTACAAACACCACCATCTGAAAGAAAAGTGAGGCACAGGCATCATCCCCCAAACTGCCCCAAACTAAAGCGCTTAATTTTACTGCTGCAATATTACACTGTAACAAACTTCACCTTGTGAGATTTATTTTAATGCCATAAATCGGCACACACTCTGAGTAGAGGAGCCATAAAACTCTGTTCGGCTTTATTACGACTCACCTGAGTGCAGGAGTCAGTCAATGCTGCCTGTTTAAACTGCTGTAAATCTGTTAAACTGAAGCATGCGAGGAGAGACTGCACCGTCGTCTTCACGTAGAGTCTGACGGAAGTGCAGCGGCAAATCACACCTTTATAATAATGCACTCAGTCACTCATTCAGGGTTAAGTAGTTTAAAAACAGAAAATAAGGAGATAGTCTGATGTCCAGTCTGGGTTGAGGATGTCCATTTAAATAGCCAAACCTTTTAACCAGGGTAAGCAGAAATGTACCTCATAATGTACAACGGATGAGGTATGGCAGTAGAAGAGTACATTAAACAAGTTCAGGATGGTGAGAATTAACGTGGTCTATCATGCCACACTGGCACTGGATTATTTTCCCAAAACAATATACTCTTAAGTGTTTCTATCAGTCCATCCATCCATCCATCCATCCATCCATTCATCCCTCCATCCATCCATCCATCCATCCATTCATCCATCCATCCATTCATTCATTAATCCATTCATTCATTAATCCATTCATCCATCCATGTTCCAAGGAAATGGTGGCACAATTAGGGGTACATCCTGGATGGGGTGCCAACACATCTACAAAAGCACCCATACGGTACACAATACAGACCAAATTATGCACTATGGGCTATTTGAAACCACCAGTAAGCCTACACCTCATGTCTTTGGGCTGGGGGTAGAAACTGGAGTACCTGGAGGAAACCAGCCAAGGACAGAGAGAACATTAAACCACCACGCACTCAAAGTGGAAGTGAGATTCAAACCAACTAACCCTGTGGTGCAAGATGAGACTGCTATGCTCCAAGTTACTGTACATATTTTATTAGTTATTCACTTGTAAAATATTGATTTTATAAAAAAAAAAAATAGTTTGAACAGTTTATAAAACAGTGTAATTTATCATAATCACAAAAGGAAAAAAACAAAAGTTCACAAAAGGCTGAGGTTCCATTTGAGTTTGGATTCCGTCAGGATTATCTATCTCATATTTCTTCTTGTCTTCTTTGATTGAGTCACTAGGAATCATAATCTACAGTACAGCCGACTTTCTGACAGCTGCTTCGTGACAATGTTCAAATTTGCAATTTCATACTGTTTATGGTTTTGTGCCAGTTTGATGCTGTGAAGGGAAATCCCTCAGCCCTAGAGCAAAAATTTTTAAACATGCACTACCCATGCCTATGCTTGGATTGAATTCCATCTCACTTGGTAGCTTTGTTTAAAAAAAAAAAAAGCCTGTAAATAAGAGTAGTTCTACATTTTTTTTTTTTACCCAAAGTGCTGCAGTTTGTGGTTGTGTTTTAGCTGCTGCAACTCAATCGGTTCTCCAAATGAGCGCACCATCTGTTCAAAACTGCGCTCATCTGTCCTCGGGTTAGTATATATTTTATTGCATGCCGCTGCTTCTAAAAATACCTAGCTTCCTTCTTGCTTGGCGCTCAGTCTTCCGCAGTGCAATTAATACAGACCCACGCATCCATCAAGGCCTTGACAAGAGTGTATTTGATATTATGGTGAAAGGTAAGCCTATCTAAAGCCAATTTAATTTCGGAGGAAAGAATATTGGAAATATTTCTCAAGGTTGTGTGAGAGTGTGTGGGGTGCTGGATGTGTGTGTGGAGGAAAGTTGTGTTTGTGTCTGTGTGTGTGAGAGAGAGAGAGAGAGAGAGAGAGAGAGAGAGATCACCATTCTAAAGTGTATAATACTTGCGTGGTAGCAAAAGAAAGAAAGAAATCGCAGTTTTATTTGTTGATAAATTAAATGCAGTAAGAAAACGTTTTCCTTTTTTTTTCTTTTCATTTTTAGAGGTGGCATCATGGTGTTTGTGGCCCTTGCACCATTTCTTGCCTTGGGTCTATGTGCCTGGAGTTTCTTTCTTTCTTTTTTTCAGCCCGATTTTTTCCCTAATTTAATCGTTTACAATTCCCACCCATCACTAGGGGGCTCCCACATTAAGGCTACTGCTACTAGTCAGAGATGGCCGAAGACTATCACTAGCCGTCCGCATGCTCGTTCACGCAATGTTGGGGAGGTGTAACATGATTGGCTGTAGAGCCATGATTGATGTGACAGGAAGTGCTATGTGCCTCCTATCTGAGTGCCAGCCAATCAGTTCTCTCTAGGTCCCCGGCTGTGGGAGGCTACAGAATCACCTGGGAATCGGACTAGCGATAAGGTGAGCACTTTACCATTGCGCCACTCGGGGGCCTGTGTGCATGGAGTTTGCAAGTTTTCCTTATGCTTGCTCGGTTTCCTCCAGGTACTTTGGTTTTCTCCTATAGTCTAAAGACATGAAGATTAGGCTAATTGCCGCCCCCCCAAAAAAATGCCTGTACTACCCTGTACTGTCCAGGGTGTTCACTGCCTTGGGGCCAAAGTCTCCTGGGATCGGCCCCATGCACTCGTGACTCTGTGCAGGATAAGAGGTATAGAAGATAAATGAATGGAAATTATTTTTTAGAATTACCCACAGGCCAGATCGTTTGTACTTATTACCGAAATGCATGCACTGATTCTGTTACTCTATCAAGTCACACACAAGAGCTTCAGAAGGTTAAAAACCTTGCATGAATTTGGTTCATAAACACTGATTCACAGTTTGTAGAATGAAAATAAATAAATAAAATGAAAAAAGAGACCTAAACAGAGTTATAACAGCAAGTTTAACAATAACTTCCACAGAGAGCTCGAAAAAAGGATTTATTAAACAGAATACAGAAATAAATGTTATTTTTTCCGTTCATATAATGATGTCTTTAGGGGTTGTGCGTGCTCTTAGTGCAGGGAAAGAAAAAAACAGCTCTTTTACTTCCATTAGCCTTATCTCAAGCTCTTCTGCAGAGAAGCTGCCTTACCGTAGGTGTTGTTTACTGAGTATAGTCAAAGTAATGGACTCTCTGAAGTAAGAAAATTGCTTTAATTACGCCCTGCAGCACCCAAGCAAAGAGGATATTAAAAGCAAACCTTCCTGACATGGAAAGTCAGTTGTCCTTTGTGAAAATTAAACGTGTTGAGGTTTTGTCTTTTCACGATGTCCTTTACGTAATGTGAGCTAATGACTGTTCAAAGATATTAAGCCTGTAATTATGTCATTAGCATTAAATCTGGATTATTTCTGTGTTCATGCTGCAACAGAAATCTGATATTGCAATCGGTTGCTGATGGTAAATGATCTGTTGGTGTAATGCTTATATGCTGTAATAGCAGTTTAGGGCACACTCATAAACACTCATTTGGCTGATACACTTATCTAAGACATCTTGCGAAAAATGCACACTTGTCTGGGGGCGTAACATTAAAGAGTAAATGCTTGGAGTCATGCTGCTATACACTGCCCAGGCAAAAAAAAAAAAACAAAAAAAAAAACCTCACTATCTGGATTGAAATAAGCAAATAGTTAGGAGCATTCCATTGGTTAATTATTGCAGTAATTAATATGATTCAGCTGTTTGACTCTATTCAAGTTGATTCAAGTTATTAGACTCTATTCTGATGCAGTGAGCCACTTAAACAACCTTGTCAGAGGACATATCCTGTGGTCGCGGCAAAGATGTCACCCTGTTTCAGAGAAGTCAAATTATTGTCCTGAATCAAGCAAAGAAAACAACCAAGGAGATTGCTGAAATTACTAAAATTGGGGTAAGAACTGGGGTCCATTTCTCCCATCGTCAGTACAAGATCTTGGAGAGAAATTAATGTAAGTCTCGACAAAAAAAATAAATGATGTGATATTACATAAGCTTATCAAAACTATGCCATGGTCATAAACAAAGCAAAAGGCAGCCCAATAAAATATTAGAGTGTGCGACGTTTTGTTTTGGCAGGGCAGTGTGCAGGTATCGAATCCATCCCTGACTCCAGTGTGGGTTATTTTGGTATAACGCTATACCATGAAGCATTTTATTTCACAGCCATTTGATAAATATCAATTTTTATTTTAATCATTTGAGCGTCATTACTTTACCAGGATCCAGGAAGTTTAAGTTATGAACAGCTGTTCTCTCACCATCTTTTCTGGAGACTCCTTCCGTAAATTAATACATTTTCTTTGTTAGCAAGGTTAGAATAAGTACTGTAGCACACCCTGCATACTAGTGAATGAGCTGTTACTTTAGAAATTACAGCATAAAATATAAACCTGTGATTTGTAGCTGCCCTGCTATCAGAGGTGATGTTACTGCAAAGAAGTCAACACCAATCAGATCCAAGAGTTCAACAGCACTGTGGTGTAACCTAGCTGAACCTTTTATCCCTATTAAGAAATGAATTGCTTTACAAGTGTTGTTTGTGTCAGACATGCACACTGTAAGTATCCATTATGCACATCATCATAAATTCCATCTGAAGCCAGCGGCTAATTATGCAATACGTCAGGTTAGTGTTCAGCTGAAAAGATCACACTTCACTGAGTATGAAAGAAATGCACACTTTGATTGATCCGGATGGTTATTTTCTGTACTTAATTACAGGCTATTTCTGTGTCCTGTGACTTTTGAGAAACAGTAGCTCATCATCAGCTTCACAGGAACAAAGAGGAGATTATTGTTATCTTTTTTTTGGATTTCGAATCCAAAATTCTGATTGTAACATTCAATCCGGTAAAATGTTACAGATGCTTAGATTACAGTTTTAGCATATACAACACTACATACACCTAGGAAGCTGACAGAAAGACTTAAAATCCTAAAATCCTACTCTCTAAAACGGTGTCAACCCCCATATGCCTGAGAAAAACTAACTGCTAGAGATGCAGGCAGTTTCTCTGTGATGGGTTTTGACTGCAGGCACCCAATAATTTAGGACTGAAATTTTCACACATAGTTTTGTACCTTATTCTCCAATAATGAAAGTGTACTTAAATGTTTTACTGTATCACCTGTTTAAACACCTTTTAATGTTTAAACACTTTTCCAGTTGAACGTCCAGCCTTATTGCACACAGATGTACTGTACTGTAGCAGGGTCCGATTTATGGTTGCAATATTTGAAATCGCCCTTGGCTTGCTCATCAGAGACAATCTGATCATTATCATTTATATTTATTTGTACATTTTTCTAATTTACTTCCATATTTTTTAAATTCTGTAAAACTGCTTTGCAACATTGACCACTGTTAAAAGCGCTATATGAATAAACTTGAATTTATGTTTTAAATTTTAATTTCTGTTGCTGGTTATTTCCTTTAAACTGCAAGTAAGTCCCCAAAATAATACACTAACTAGTAAAGATGTTGTGATTTTTCAACAATTTTTTACATCACATATTTTTCCTATTGTGTCTAAAATATCTGTTCAGTACGCATAAACTCTAAATGCAAATATAATTTATCTACTATAAGTTATAGTTGCCATAAAAGTGGTTACAGACAAACATTTATCAGATTATATATATATATATATATATATATATATATAGAGAGAGAGAGAGAGAGAGAAAGAGAGAGAGAGAGATAGATAGATAGATAGATAGATAGATAGATAGATAGATAGATAGAGAAGAATGAAAGAGATAAAGAAAACCCTCAACTAAATAAATGAATTTAGAAAGTTGTCATATACATTTACTTCTTATATTGTTGTTTTAATCTTTGTCTTTGCTATTACTTTTTATTTTTATTTCTTTGTTGATTTTTTTTTTATGTTCATATTTTGCAACATAAAGCATTTTGCCACATCTTACAGCTTTACATTTTCTTTAAAAAAACATCTTAGTTTTCATACAGTTAAATACACCAATGTATCTGGACATACAAATATATTTATTTATTTATTATTTATTTTAAACTTTGGAATTAAATATCTTTTGGCAACCAGGCTTAAATCAGATGGACAGATCAAATCAGTGGGCAGGGGGATTGGGGTTTACACAGGTTTGTACATAAACAGTGCTAGTCCCAAGCCAGGAAACATTTGGTAGGGTTGCATTAGGACATGCATCTGGTGTAAAGCTCATGTGGAATTAAATATGCGGACTTGGTGAGCTGCTGTGGCAACCTCAAATATGAGCAACAGAATGAGAAAAACAACCCTGCTATATTAAACTAAATTATTCTGTCATGCCATATTTACTAATTCCATGTTAGACCAGCTTCATATCTAATACAGTAACTGGCCGGGCAGCAAGTCAAATTCTGGCTAATGGCGAATACGTATGTACTGTAAATGATGCTTTCAGGCAAAACAGTGCAGTTGCTTAAAAATAATCTTTTTTTTTACTGTTTAACATTAAATTAACATTAAAAGTAGCACCGGGCCTCCGAGTGGCGCAGTGGTAAAGCGCTCGCCCTATCATCTGGAGATCGCGAGTTCGATCCCCGAGTGATGCTGTAACCTCTCGCAGCCAGAGACCTAGAGAGAGCTGATTGGCCGAGCTCTCTCACAGGGGAGGGATGAGAGGTACTTCGGGCTCCCACATTAATGACTGCTCTACAGCCAATCAAGGGCGTCTGTGAGCTTACGCAAGCGGAAGAAGCGGATAGCGCTGTCCTCCGAGTGTGTTACGCCGCCCCTAACGGTGTGTGAGCAAGCAGTTCAAAAAGATGCGGTCGGTGACGTCACATGGGTCGGAGGAAACAGGTGATAGTCTGCTGCCCTCCCGACTGAGTGGTAGTAGAAGCTTAATGTGGAAGCCCCCTAGTGACGGGGAGGAATTGGACACGACTAAAAGTAGGGAGAAAAACGGGGAAAAATCCAAAAAAATTAAAAATTGGATGGCATATTCTAAGCTATATAACACATCAAGATGGAAATTTTAAGAAAGTAAAGTTGAAATTCTATCTCAGAATTTCAGAATTTATCTCTTTCTTTTTTTTCCCCTTTCGGGTTTATTAATCTAAAACAACTGAAAGCCTAGCTAAAATAAAGGCTTGTTATATACTGTACTTAACATACTGTACTCACATTAAACATTCATTGACTCACCTGGTAAAAGTCTGTACGTAGCTCCATCGTTTTAAGCACTGCTGGGTAGATGGGAGGCAGTGTGACCATCTGCAGCTGTCCACTGAGAGGGTTTGCCTCTGATTTTTTATAGCGTTGGTTCTTGTCCTGGATGACCAGAGCTAATGACTGAGAGTGGTTTATCAGCTCGAGGAGAGAAGAAATCGCCACATGTTGAACCTATAAACACCAAGCATGAAAAATGTAATTGAAATAGCATAGAAACTCCCAGTAAAACCATAATGTACATTCCACATATTCATACAGTATGTGGAAAAAGAAAAAACTACATCACTCTCATTTCTTGTGTGATTATATACCTGGTAATCCTTTGAAATGCAACATAGAATCATCAAGGACCTCAGCCACTCAGGGAGGCTGCCATCTTCATTACCTTCATAACAAAAATAAAATACCTCATTCTCATTATAATCCAGATTCAGCATTCTGTGTGGCGTTCATGTTTCTAAAGTACCTGTGGTGTTCTCGAACATGTTGCTGTGAAGCTCTTGGCTCTCCTTCTCCGTGTAGTAAACTGGGAAAGTTGTGCTCTCCAGCAGGAGGTGGCATGCAGCAGTAAAGGCATGTCGACAGTGTTCGCTGATCTCTCCTTTCCCTCTTGGCTGGAATCCCACTGTCCACTGAAGGAGTGCATGTCCAGAGCCTTTCTCCTGATTTTCATTAACTGCCTCCTGAGATTGCTCTCGCAGCTTACCAGGGATGAAGAGCTCAGCCAGTTTGTCTTTGATCAGCTCCAGGTCTCGGCTGCTCTCCCGCCCAGTTGAAGACTTTGTCCTTCCATGTCGAGGGGAACGATGCTCTGCCAGATTCACCTCCTCTTGACCCTTCTGCTTTTCTGGATCTACGGCCAGCAACAAGTGCCTAATGAAGAGTGAGGAGATTATACAACAATTTCTAATATAAACATTACCCTCAATCACACAAACTGTAGACATGTCAGTTTCCTGTAAGAGAACAAATTTCTGTGCACTTTTACAGGAAATCTTTGGAGTTAATATGAAATATTTCATCTTTTTCCACAAGGCTGTAAATTGCTGATTCTGATTTATAGAAATCAACTGGAAAATACCTATCACATAACTCTAACAATAATTTAACAACACTCACCAGTGTCCATGCTTTGTAAGAGCCTCCAATGTGATTGATTTTTATTCTGTAATTTATCAAATTAATGCGCTAGATGCATTTTGTTTGACTACTTATCATAGGAACAATTTAAAACGTATGATATGATTCTTTAAAAAAAATCTTTTGGCCAAACTGTAAAATGTACAGTACAAGAAGAATAAAACACAATAGGGTATGCTGCTATGGGAAATCAATAAACACTTTTTGTGGTACAACACTTATTGTTGTATTCCTTGGTTGTTTTATGGGAAATACCTAATCTGTATTGAATACTGGCCACTTCATTAGGTGCACCTTTCCAACTGTTTGTTAATGAAAATATCTAATCAGCTAATCTTAGGCACTTAACACATTTAGACATGTAGACCTGATCAATATGATCTTCTGAAGTTCAAACCAAGCATCAGAACAGACAGGAAGGGTGACTGAAGTGACTTGTACGGTATGGTTGCTGGTGCCAGACGGCCTGGTCTAAATATTTTGTTTGATCTATTGACATTTTTGTTGTCTATTGAGAAAGGTCTGAAGGTATCCAGCAAACTGTAGTATCTCTGGGAGATAATGCCTTGTTGATGCCAGATGTCAAAGGACAATGTCCAGACTGGTTTGTGCTGTTAAAAGGTAAGAGTAAGGCAAATAACATTGTGTTAGAAGCGAGGTATGCCAAAGAGCATCGCCTAGTCTAATTAGCCTCAATTTCTGCTGTGTCATTCGGCTGGTAGTGTCTGAATTTGGTCTAAACAACATAAAATCAAGTATCCATCTTCCAGGTTTGGATTAACAGTTAAGAATGATGGTGGTGGTGGTGCAATAGTGTGTGGGATATTTTCTTGGCACACTTAGGATCCCTTAGTACCCGAATATTATTGCTTTGTTCATCCCTTTATGACCACAGGTCATATGAACGCACAGTGCCACAAAGCTAAAATCATCTCAAACTGGTTTCTTGAATATGACAATGAGTACTCAAATGGCCTCAAAAGACACCAGATCTCAATCAAATGATGATGTGGTGGAATGAGAGATTCTGTAGCCACTGCTTGATTGTATCATGTCAATATGGACAAAAATCTCTAAGGAATGTTTCCAGCAACTCAATGAATCTATGCAACAAAGAATTAAGGCAGTTCTGAAACCAAAAGAAGGCCCAACTCAGTACCAGCAAGGTGTACCAAATAAAGTGACTGGTGAGTGCATATAAAAATAAAAAAAAAAGAGAGATACAATTTTTTTTAAATGTACAGTATTGTATGTGGTATGGTGTATTAGTGCACCTTGAAATAACAGATGCCAGTATGTCTTGGATGCAGTTGGACATATTTTCCATGCTCCCTCCTTTCCTCCACACATCCTCTGTCTTGGTGCAAACCCCTGAAGCAGGACTGGATGAGTCACGGACAGGGGGAAGCTGCTGCTCAGAAGGCGAGGCGCTGAGGCCCAGTCCACTGTCTTCAGAGGAGAGGGACGGGAACACAGCCACTTCAGGACCCATCTCTTGTGCATCCTGTCCATTTATGGTAACTTCATCTTCTTGAGTTTTATCGTCACTGGTTTGGTTATCACTTTCATCGTTTTGGATATCTGTCACTGCAGCCTGCTGGTGCAAATAGAAAGTGTGCACATGGTAAGGAGTAAAAAAGAAAAAACACTACAGATATGATAGACACCCATGACAAAAGGAATATTCCTACTATACCTTTGTTTCCTTTACATCCCGTGTCTGTGACCCCACATCCATGTCCATATAGCTCACAGGCATCTGGATCTTACTCAGAACTTTAAAACATGCTCTAAGGGTCTGTGTAAGTTCGGCTAAGTTGAGAGACTCTATATGAGCACACAAAGACTGCAGCATGCTACCCAGCATCTGAGGCAGGTATTGTGTTTGGATCTCAGCATAAAGCTCCTTTGGGACAGTAGATAAGAAAAAGCAGACTAAATATGTAAACGGAGTATCAAACTCTTATCATGCAACTATATTATTAATGTTTAATGACTAATAGGAAGTGAAAGTATATGTAGAGCAGTAGAAAAGTAAAAAGAATTATTAAAAACAAAAATGACAAATACCAAAGGGATAACATCAAGGAGGAAGATAATGAGGGTTGAGAGCTCCGTCACTGATGGAGAAGGACTCCAGTCTTTAGTGGTCTTTGGTCCTGAATGGTCATTCAACCCACTGAAAGGCATTTTTACGTCATAACCATCAGCATCTCATGTTTACTGATAAACTTGCAATGCTTGTTCGTGTGCGCGTGGGTGTGGGTGTACCTGAGACAGTTGTGGAAGCGCTTGGTCATGTAGTCCCAAAGGTATTCACTGTTCATGGCTCCGACCAACATATTGACTGTCTTTATGATCTCAGAAACATGTTTATTCTCTTTGATTTTACTGCATAATAAAAACAACACACAATCATATTTTATTCCTGACTAATATTTTATTTGTACCAAAAAGAATGGTACAAAAACCATTTATTTTGTCACTGGAATAGTAATTTTAAGGGTACATGTCTTGTACCATGTATGGTTCACATGGAAATATGAATATACAACAGTATCCCTTTAAAATATATTAAGGTGCAAAAATGGACCTCATGAACCTTAAAATAGATAGTTTGTATTTTTTCAAGTCTGTTTTAAATCAAAATTGAGGTTGTTTATGTTTGTCAACTGGATCGTCAGTATTGACAGTCATCGAGCTAAATTTCATAAGCCTATTTCCATGGAAAAATGTATCTGGTATCTTTCGAAGTTACCTGCATTTTGTACAGTAGCTTTTTTCTTTCCCCAAAACATTTATATGGCTAACCGGAACAAGAGTTACATTTTGAGTTAGACTTTGAAAGATACCAACTTGATATAGCTCAGTGGGAGTGCAGCAGCTTCATAAGAGTCTCAGCTGAACTCTGGAATGCACTTTTTGTGCAGAACGGGGGTTGTGGAATTTGACCCTGATTACTTACATTGTACTTGCATTCCCATTGACAAATTTCACTGTTGGGAAAATTATAAAGACCAGGACCTATTGTAAGGTACTTAGAGTACCAGTTTGGACACACCCTCTAATTCAAATGTTTTTTGTTTACTGATTTCTTATGTGCATTCCAGAACAATACTGAAGATTTCAAAACCATGAAACAAGAAATATGGGCTGTTCTGGAGTAGTTCTTGCAAGAACAGAATTGTCATGGTTTGCAAAAACCATCAAGCACCATGATGAAACTAATTCTCATGAAGACCTTCCCAGGAAAGCAAGACCAGAAAATAACTCTGCTGCAGAGGGGAAGTTCCTCCATAAGTAGCAGATACATCTTAATATCAACTGTTCAAAGAAGATTATTGCATATTCTGGATGCCTTCTGTATTGTTTTATAATGGAGAAAGAAATAAAAATCTGAAAAGATCCAAAAAGAAGTTTTGACTGGTACTGTATATGCACCCCAATTTTGATTTAAGACAGATTTGAAAAAATCAGAACTCTCTTAAAAGCTTTATTAAAAATGTAAAAAAAAAAATTAAAAAAAAAGGTGACTTAAATGAACATCACATGCCTGTTGTCAGGTAAAAGGTTAAAGATGCAGAAAGTATACTCTTGCTTGTTCCATCCCAGCAACATAGAAAAGTAAACATGTCTTTCTATTTTTTATCAGTTCTAAACATTTCATGTATTTACTCTCATCATCATGATCATCATCATTCTGACCTTGTTAGCTGGTTGCCAGAGTGACTAGAGTTAAGCGACTCCTCTCCCAGCAACTCTCTACAGTAACTATAAAAGGCTCTGACCACCTCCAGCAACACATCAGACACGACCAGTGGCCCTGAGAGAGAGAGAGAGAGAGAGAAATAATTAATAAACAAAAACGAACAGTTAACATAATAAACATGTGTCAGCTTAAGTAATTTTAACCCTTTGAACTATAGCACTATAGCAACTTTTAAAAAAAAAAAAAAAATTGCAACATAAATAAAAGATATATTTTTGTAGATGTCTATTTTAGGCCTTCTTCCTTATTAAGTCAGTACAAATCTATTTTATATTTCCTTGTGTTACTTTTCCAACAAAAAAAGTAAACGGTACAGTAAAATAGTGTATGTCAGTAGAGAAAGCAGGACATTAACTAAACATAATAAAGGCTGCTGGAATTTGCATGCAAAATAAATAATTAAATAGATAAATAATTAAATAAGCATGATACTTAGAGTGTCTTAGGGACCTTTAGTAAAATGCACCAGTGTGCAATAATAAATTAGGGGGAAAAAGCAAAGGGTTGAGTGTTGCATTTTTTACTATTTTTTGCTATGTACTATTTTAGGATTATTTAAAATATAAATGTATATATAAACATTTCTTTTTTCCTATTGTCAGTTAAATATTTTATCCCATATATTATTTCTTTTAAAAGAAGAAAGCAAATGATGGTCATAAACCATAACCATTACGCTACCATTGTTCCAAGACATTTAGTTCAACACAACACAATTTATTAACTTTTTATTAGATCTTTGAACAACAGACTTTGTCACAAAGCACTGTTACAGAAATCTGGATGCAGACTTCGATCACTAATGAGCAAACTAGAGACAACAGAGGGATTTTTCATGAACAGTTTTTGTTAATCTCTCTGTGCTGTCCTTAGTACAGGACTGCTTATATTTTTAGCCCAGTAGTAACACTGAGGTGTTAAAAGTCCCAGCAAAGCTCCAGTGCACCACCACACTACACACGTCATCACAACCCCATCAGGCCATGATCAGTGCTGGTTTATCATGCAAACACTGTTTTTTCAGTAATGACCTATTGGTGGATAGAATACATAACTTGTTTATAGCAACAGACAAAGCATGGTCAACTGTATACTTAAAAGTTTACCTAAAAACAGCTTTAGGTCCTCAAAAAATTAGGTACACCAAATAAAACGTTTGATGCTGAAGAGTTTTAAGCATGTCAATGAGTGGATGTGTGTTCACGTGCATTTTCTTACCAATCTCTGATTTGTCCAGCAGACTGATCAACATACGGAATGGTCTGAGATAGTTCATTACATTATCTGGGTCTTTCTCTATGTCTTTCTGCTGCAGGATATTCACCAGGGCCTGTTCAGAGAGAGGATTACACAATGCACACACAGACACAACATCAAGATAACGTGGCTCAGGGTTACAAATCCTGTATGAGGAACTGAGTCAGAGAATTGTTTTTACGTTGTGTATTAAAAATTATCAACTGGTAAGACAACACTTCTCACTTACTCACACACATTAGTGAATTGATCAACAGTACCTGCACTAGCAGCTCTCTGGAATGTGTGTTAAAGTAGTATGCAGAATGTTCTTCAACTGTAGTGTACAGGGTTGTATCCGGAGCCACCATGCCCCCTTTAATATCTAAGCCTTAACAGACACACACACAAAGTTTAAAATATGTGCATTCTTTTACCTATGTAGTTATGTAGACTGCATTGGTAAGAAACATTTGCGGTACCTAGAAGCCATGCGTAGAGGCGGCGGTTAAGAGACATGTCCCTCCTGAGCAGAGTAAGGGAGGCCGCAGACACCACTGTGATCATCTCTTCCCGTTTAAGAGGGACAGAACATGTCTCTGGGTCCTGCAAAAAACAGCAGGTAGAAGTAGGACTCAACGATACTGACATCCACTAACACTATGCACTAAATATACAATCCTTTGTAAAGATGAGCAATGCCAGAAGAGGCAGAGAGTTGAAGGAAAAGAAAGACAAACCCACCAGACATGCTGCAAAGGGAAAGAAGTAGAGAAGAATCTCCAGCATATTCCGCTGGACCAGTACATTAGTGTCCTGTAGGGAGAGACACATCGCCTTCACCTAAAAAAGTGACAGGAGAACAAAGTAACAATTTATTCTCAACTGTTTCTCATAAAAAAGAAAAAAACATTCTCTTTATTCTCATGAAGGCTTAAGACACATCATAATTTATAACCCAATTAATTACAGATAATTACAGATTTCACAAAAAAGTTATTATTGGTATTAAAAACACACTCACAGCTAGTCTGTGGTCATTGCCCAGCATGCATTTCTGCTCACGGCCGGTGACCATGCGGTCAAAGTGCGTGACGATGAATAGTGAAGCAGGGAGCCGCACAAGTGGACACACAAGAGCTGAGCCCCACAGCGCCCCATAAAATACCGACTGACCCACCAGCAGGGACAACTTCATCAGCAGTGCGTCTGTCCTGAGGTGGACAGAGAGAAAGAGAAAGTGCGTGAGACAGAGAGAGAGAGAGAGAGAGAGAGAATGCAGGACTGAAGCAAATAGCTACTAT
>JAOVVB010000049.1:25690083-25700641 GCA_028570985.1 Heterobranchus longifilis
CCCGATACATTGGGCCCTTCACCGTCACCAAGATTGTCAATCCATGCGCCGTCAAGCTCCGGCTCCCCTCTACAATGCGGAGTCAACCCCACGTTTCATGTATCCCAGCTACGCT
Source organism: Heterobranchus longifilis (assembly GCA_028570985.1). Taxonomy (NCBI): domain Eukaryota; kingdom Metazoa; phylum Chordata; class Actinopteri; order Siluriformes; family Clariidae; genus Heterobranchus; species Heterobranchus longifilis. Next base: position 25,690,199 of record JAOVVB010000049.1, read on the forward strand.
GCCTCGCCCCATGCCCATGTCTGCTCACCTCTTTCTCATTCCATCCACTGATTATTCCAGTGATTTAAGCACGCGCTGCGCGCTGCTCAGATCGCTGGATTATTGTGTGTTTTTGTACCTCGATTTTCTCGTGTTTCACGTTGCCAAGCTCGCTTTGTTGCTCGTTTTCGCTTTCGGTTTCTCGTCTCGGATTTGTTTGCCTCGATCTCCCGGTTTTGACCTCACGCTTCCTCTTCTGGTTTTCGCCTCCTCGTCTACGTTTTTGGATTAAACACCTCGCTCTTTGATCTCGCGGTTTTCGAATCTCTGCTCTCCTTTTTGATTACGCCCCCCACCTTACGTTTTTGTTCTGACGCTTCGCCGCCTGACTTTTGGTTCCGACTCCGCTTCCGCTCTTCGACCACACCCCCTCTGTCATCTTCCCGCGTTTGGATCCATCACATTCCGCCCCACCCCGTGACAGGGTTAGATGGAGGCGGAATGACAGGGTTAGATGTGGCGACCCCTGAAAGGGAACAGCCGAAAGACAAAGAAGAAGTGGCCGTTACTATGGCCAGGGGTTTGCTTCATAAGAATTTGATTTAAATTTGCTCTTAGCTGGGTCTGAATCGCTGGCATCTGTTTTGTCCGTCTCCATCGTTCTTTGTTCTCCCAGCCCATCAATCAATCAGTGCAGTGGTTTCCGGGGTGCAATTTTTTTCCTTCTCCGTTGCATTAATTTTTAGTATTTTTAATTTTCATTCATTTATTTTTTACTCAGTAGCGAATATGATTTCAAATGTAAAAAAGTACAATACTTCAAACAAAACATACTTGAGTAAAAGTAAAATTCCACAAAAAAACTACTCAATTATAGTAACACGATTAAATGTAATTTGTTACTTTCCACCTCTGGTAAGTAATGCATTACATTTACTTTGTTATATTTACTTGAGTACGTTTTTTTTATTATTACTTCTATGAGTAGTTTTACTGTACCATACTTTTTACTTTTACTTAAGTAGATCTGTGAAGAAGAAACGCTCTTATCTGCTACATTCGACTCACTCAACTCTTTTCTAACCATTTATTCTACACATGTAGCCAGTAGATCTACCGTATGTCTGTTTAACAAATCAGACTCAGCAACAATAATCAAATGACTCCATTTGACCAATCAGCCATAGTAACAATAACCACATGTAGTCACATGACCACACTCAAACCGGCATTTGAGTCGGCATTTGACAAAAGCTCATGCATAGCGTGAAAAAAAGAACAGCTTCATACTGCTGTGTCTTCTGCGGTGACACTTCAGCATGTAAAAACTGGACTCCTAACCTGAGGAAACATGTTGCGGTAAGTTTAATTATTATAATTTCTATAAAAAAATAAATCGAACATTACAATGAAACAGGTACTCAAACATTAAGTAGTCTTTTCACTGAATACTTTATAACTGTTGTAAACCACGGCTAGCAAGGCATGGCATGATGTCCTTTGTGAGACCATTTACCAAGTGTCATTCACGTGAATGTTAAAACCACAGAGTAAAATAACATTAAGAGAGAGTGTACAGAGAAAGATAAGAAATGCAGAGAATTCAGATAAAAATAGGTTACAGTATTTTGGTGGTCGGTATATAACAGCACGTATAGTCAGTGTTGAACCACTGATTTGTAAAAACAGCGGATTCAAATGATGTATATGTGGACAGAGTCATTGAAGATGCTGTAAGTCATGCTATGAAGTATTGTGACGCCTCCCCTGCATCCAGAAGTTCAGAGTTGCAAGATATAAACAAACCCTGGTGGTCATGCCTGATTAAGTTCCATAAAGTTGTTTTGTTGTTACCAAGTCCTAATCAAACAGAACAAGTCAAACTTATGATCTTCCACAAGATCATGTATTACACATTATGGTCCACAGACCGCCGGTCAGGTTTGCCTGCAGGTCGGGGGGCTGAAGACCAGATTGACCTTACAACCTTGGTGTCATCATACCTGTATCCCCGACAAGATCCGCATTGGATGTATTTACCCCATGGGCGACAGACGATGTCCTGATGGAGGTACAGAGAAGGCAGTGGTACAGTAAAGTAGGGCCACAGCTGGAGAAGCTCAGTCACCATGTACTGAAACAACAAAATCACTATGTGTAGCAGTGGAGCGAGAACAATCCAGATGATTACAGCTTAAGGTATAAAACTGAAATTGAACATCCACATAATGTCCCTTGAACTTGTTTAGCAGGAACAAAAACTTGGTTAGCAGGAACAAAAACACAGCAGAACAACAGAACAAGATAAACAGGAGCAGTGACAAACAACAGCTTCTAGGAGCAGCGGCAGCCAGGCACGCCAGCCTTCACTCTGACAAGTGGTGACTCCAGAGGTTTGATAATACTATCAAATCTAAACATTCCCCCGCAATAGTGCTTAGAGAACTGTACAGGGCAACTGTTTATTGACATTTAACTCCAATGTACCATTTAAAAAAGTTACTCACTATGCCCATAACCCTACCCCAACCATCAAAAATCCTGCATGTAGGACTGTGAGGAGGAGCTCCCAGTGCCATCATGCATCTGCCACTGTTGCCACCCTCTGTTAGGTTTAAAGGAAGAAGAAGTGTGTCCAAAATAAGTTAAGTTAAGGTTATACAGTGAATTAAGAGAAGAGTTATTGCTTGTTGTGTCCGCCGCACCTTGATACACTTACCGGTCTGGGCCCGATAGACCAGGAGAGACAGACATCATGCATACACAAACGTATGCATGATGTCTGAAGATCTCTGTTTATTCTCAGCAAAGAGAGCACATTTAAAGCAGTGCTATGTCAGTCATAGAGAGACCCGAAGACAAATAGTATAGGGAAAATACATTTGCATTCTCCTGATTATGCAAACAGGTTCCAGCGGACAAGAGCCATTTATATGTATATTCGTCTGGCTGTGTCAGAGCATACCCGGCAAGCAGGTATAAGCTGTACCCCTGGTACTCAAAAGCTGCCCAAATTTGTCCCATTGACTTATAATGGGGATGGTTGCATTTCTTGCTATGGTAACATCCATAGAAGATTTAAAACTGAACCTAACTGTAACCCATTGTCATATGAGATATGGGGGGCCCCGCAAGCACCACTCACATTTTCTTCAGAAAATTTACCTCTCTAGTTAGATTATAATGTCTTACAAATCTGGAGAGGAGTCATGTAGATTTCTTCAATAGCCTCAGATGCTTGCTGTAATATTTACAAAACAGGAAAATGAAAAAGTTCAAATTGTGCTATTAATTAGAATTAAATAATCATGATAAAAACAGGAGATAGTTTTTAAGGCACACATAACATTCAGGCACATTTGCACACCCCCTGGACATTTCTATTTTTATTCAACTTCATTCCTACTCAAAGAATTCCACAAATTCTATATTTCTATATTGTACAGCTGTTTTTCTTATTTTTCTATATTTTTCATATATTTTTCTTATATTGTATATTTTCTTTCTTAGTTAAATTTACCTTCTATTTTCCTTTTCATATTTATTTCCTATTAATAGTCTTTTATTTTAAGGCCACAGGCAGTCGTCTAAGCATTTCACTGCATCTTGTACTGTGTATGGCTGTGTATGTGACAAATTTGAATATTTGAGTATTCCATCAGGACCTCATGCATGTATACAGAATTTGCATAAGCATTATGTTCCATCAAAGCAACAAAATAGGAAGCAATCTGGCTTGGCGTGATAGATTTAGCCAAACGCAGAACAAAAAAAGTTGCGACACATCTTACAATCTTCTCAGCAAATTGAGCCGTGTCTGTGCGTATGACAGTTTCTGGTAAAGCAATTAACAGTCCCACTGACAGAAATTTGTCTCTTCCTCCTGTGGCTTTGCAGCTCAGTTTGGGTAATTGGAGCAGTTATAATCATCAGACACACTTACACACAGATGGAAGGCATAAATGAAATGTTTGATAAATACCACAAGTGTAACTTACAGTACGAATCATTTTAAAAAGCAACAACATTGCTATATATCCACATTTGGAGTGGACGTCCCAGGAGTGAACGTCCCGGCAGATTCACCCCAAGGTCAGAAAGTGCAATGATCAGAGAAATACAAAAACCCAAGAGCTACATATCAGACACTACAGGCCTCACTAAGCATGTTAAATGTTATGTTAAATTCTATGACAGCACAATTAGAAGAACATTAAGTATGGTTTGCTTGGAAGGAATGCCTGTCTAAAAAAACATGGAAGCATGACTGAGATTTGCATACATTATAGCAAGTGTATACATTACAGCAAATGCATATGAACAAATGACATGATTTTTGGAACAATGTCCTATGGACAGATGAGATCAAATAGCTGTTTGGTCTTTATACCCGGTGCAATGTTTGGTGAAAACCGAACAGCCTTTCAACAAAACACCTCATACGCACTTGTCAAGCATTAAGTTTAATTTGGGTTTGTTTTTGCAGCTACAGGACCTGAGCACCTTATAGGCGTTGAGTCGACCATGAACTCCTCTGTATACGAGAGACTTCTAGAGGTACAGTAAATGTGAAGCCATCTGTCCGACATATAAAATTGGGTCATGCAACGGGTTAATGATTTTAAGGACACCAGTAAATGTAGATCAAACTGGCTGAAAAATAAAAGAATCATGGTTTTGGAAAGGCCTAGTCAAAGTCCAGACCACAACCCAATTAAAATGCTGTGGCTTAAGAGAGCTGTGCATAAGCCCAAAAAACCTCAATGAACTGAAGCATTGTTGTAAAAAAAAAAAAAATTATTACCAAAAGGATGGGAGAGACTACTAAAGTAATGCAGGAAAAGATTACTTCTAGTTATTGCTTTTAAAGGTGTATGTACAAGCTATTGAATCATAGGGGATACTAGTATTTTAGTACAAGTACTAATTAAAAGTTAAGATGCTGAAAACTTCTTGCGTTTCAGTTACATGAGTGCGGCTTTCAAATAACATTTTATTTTAGTTAATAACATAATAACATAATCCGGTATTCAGTGTCCACATTATTTTCTGATTTTCTTTTTCAAAGCCACATTAAGTTTAATGTGGCACGTTAAGTTTAATGTGGCTTTGGCTTGTATACAGTAAGTTAACTGTCAGGATTTCATATGAATATTTTGGGGGGGGAGCAATAAATGGATCATTTTTCGCCTCGAGCTTTGCACCTCCCGCTATATTTATTGAACTGTGCAAAATATTAGAATCAAGTGTGCTGGATCAAGTGCTATTTTTTATGAGCTGCTGAATAATGAGGCTGAAATCCATATTGTTAAACTAAACTACATTTGCATAATCCTTTCAATTCATTAATGAATTTAACTGTAATTCATTTTAAAGTGTTTCTTGTTATTGTGTTACTAGATCATATTGGAGTGGAAAAAAAAGATGAAATGTAACCTGTTTCTTCAGTCTGGATTTTTTATTTTCCAACCTAATTCTTAATTTCTAATCTTAAACACATTATTTACATCAAAGTATACATTAAGTATATATTATTTATTTACCAAAATGGGACTAGTAGGTTACATGAGAGTAGAGAACAAAAGTGTGGTTGAACTGTTCTCCTGTTCTGATAAAGCTTCAGACCTATACCGATCACCCATAACATTAACAACATAAAACATTTACAAGTTAACACTGATTATAATTTCCTGATACCAGACACTACAGAAAACACCCAGAGGTCATATAGAGTCATTACACAAAGCCACAAGGCAGCACAAGGGGAACCTACCCAATAACAGGCATAATGTTTGGTGTTGTAGCTGATCAGTTTATAATTTTTTTTTTTTTTTTTCGAAAAAAGGTTAATTGTTGGTTTAGAATTACATTTACAGCATGCCCTTACCCAGAGCAACTTACATTTTTATCACATTATACAAAGCAGTTGATGGTTAAGGGCCTTGCTCAAGGGCCCAACACTGGGACCATCTGGCCAGTAATGCAATACCTTAACCACTGTGCTACACCTGCCTCTCTTGAGCTCAAAATAAATAAATAAAAATACTCTAAATAATACGGATTAAACTAATCAGTCTCTGTAAAAGATACACAATGATTGTTTAGTGTTTATTGTGTGTGTGTTTGTGTGACTACTTCCACTTACCTGTGCCTATTTGACCCTCGTGATTGCTGGGAGTGGCCAGAATGGACAGAGTCTGTGTCCATGACGATGTTGTGTCTTTTCTATGATTCGTCCAGGGTTTTATGTGGTTTGCCCACAGAAAGGAAAAGGCCACGAGTCAGGAAGCAGACACCAAGTTGTGGTTACACTAATTTACTGTCAACCTGAGACGGGAAGAGAGAAAGGAACATAAAATCAGTCAGGAAACTCTTGCTCTGAGGTTAATGTTTGTAGTCTCTCTTTACAACGTGATTTTCAGTAAGATGCATTGTGCTTTAAAAATAACATGTTTTGCCGGAGTGGGGTGGCTGTGTGGTGTTATTCTATTCTATTTTATTTTTTAATAATTCAAATTCTTTTGCTTGCAACCCAAAAGAGAGTGGTGACATCAAATCACATCTAGGAAAATACATTTTTACCAGGTTTGCTAGACTTTTCATGACAGTTTTTCATAGGTGAAGGCTCCTGTGATTTATATTCTCAACTACCTCTACCCGATCCCACCTTGGCCCATGGCCCTAAACACAGTAACAAAACAGCAGACGACATTCGAACCTATGTGGGGGAAAACAGCACGACTTTCCACTGCAGATCAAGCGCTATATTTGCCATCTTATCTCACCCCAGCCTGTTTCCTACATTCCACAGCACCAACTCTAACCCTGCACAATTACTAGAACTGTACACATTTTCATAGTGATATGTCTAGAATCAGTTACAAAATAAACTGTTTAATATTTGACTATTTCTTTAACACTTTAACACAGTTCACTCAGTGTCTGTTGATTCTGCCACTGTAACACTGCACAACTACACCTCAAACTTCTGCTGTTTTAGTCCTTCTCCAAACATGGCATTTTATTCTCTATGGAAATGAGCTACAGCTGGGGCACACCCTACCAAAGAACAACAGAGCTGAGTAACAAGCTGGGGGAGGAGTCCCCATTATATGAGGTCACATTAGGGGGGGAATCCAATTAGCCCTGGCTAATATATTTAAAAAAAATTTTTTTACAAAAACACTGGACACTGTTCATAATTTGCTAAAATGTGTTTTTTGCATAACAGGTCTCCTTTAATCAAGAGAATTTGAACTTGCTTATAAGCATGCATTCCCACAATTTCAGTGTCATATATTGATTCGTACATACTAATCCAGCTAACCTTGAATCTTTATCCTGGTTACATTCTCATCCTAAACACACCCTCACTTAGACACTTCCCTATTCATACATCAACTCTTCCCGATAGCCTCTGCAGTCCAGCGGTCACTGCTGTCAATATGGGAAATTTGAGCTGGGCACACACACAATTCCTCTGGAGTTACCTCATGCTTCAGTGAAACACACACAAATAGTTCCACTGGGATTACATTACGGACAAACCCGGCAAACAAAATGCACAAGACGACAAGAAACCCTTCTGATTTTTCTTATTTCCGTGTGATTCACAAAATGTGTCTTGCTTTTGAACAAGCTTAGCTGTTGCCGAAAGACCCTACAAATCTAATTTCTAATTCAAATGACAAGCAAGAATGTGTGGAGTTACAATAGACGAGGCACTGTAAATCTGCAATATGGACATCGTGAAGACGCAGAGCAAAGGCAACAGATACACTGAGTTACAGCAGATGCCCAGTCCAGATGTCTCATTATGAAAAGGATACATCATTGCTGATTCCTTTGTGAGGGAGTGAAAGAGGAAAGGAGGGAGGGGTGACATACTACTGCAGCAGAAACCACAAGCTGTAAGGCAACAGGGATGGGCTGGACAATCCTAGTTTGCACTTCACATTCTGACAAATGATAAATGAAGGCAAAAAAAGTTAAATAAATTAATAAACAAATTTTGATAGAGTTACAGATTTCTGTATAAGTTCGATTTATTTTTCCTTGTTCTCGTGCCTGCTTCATGAAATCTAGCAGCTAACATGTAAATCCCTTTCTATCATATTTTATAAAATGCCTGATGGGCCCAATGTAAGGCCAGATAAATCCAACATAAAAGTGAAACTGGAAGTTGTGGGTAGAATCAGTGATTTGACAAGTTAAGGAGGTCATGCTGACTGATTTACGGTATTGTTATAATGAGTCCATTACTGCAGAGTACACTGGGAATTGGAGCGAGAGAAGAGAGCCTCGGGCAATGACATTTAGCTTTCAAAACTCTAGCTTTATTCAGTCATTACACCTACAGAGTCAAGGCATATACAGTACACACAAACGCACACACATACACACACATAATGAGATATGCTTTCAAGTATTAGTTAGATAGATAGATAGATAGATAGATAGATGAAGTAGATAATGTATATTTAATTTTAAAAATTAGAACAAATGTTTTACTGTGACAGATTAATACAATTGTATCTAAGATAAAGATACAATTTAAAAATGTGTTATGTTTTTACAACCTCAGCAGCAACCTCATTTCCCCTCTCATCTGTTCCATCTATTCAGCATTCAGCATCAGCAGTATACTAATCACCAGTCATGAACAAGTCCTTTAGAAGGCCTGGAAAACTATTACATTAAAAATACAAGAAAGTCTGGCTATTAGGAAGCAAAAAATGGGGGAAAAAATGATGTGTGGCTCAATGCTTTTGCTCACTGTATGGACACACACATACAAATTTCACCCACCATTGACGCCTAGACAAGTCTTTAGTTCCTAATGTCTTGCAATTAAAAAGTATTACCAATTTTGCTAAACCTTTAGCCCATCCACCATTTACACCATGACCTGTAATTATATTTAAAATGCCTAAATGTAACTTCCAGTTTAACAAATCATACTGTTTAGGCTGAGTAAGATGACTTAGTTTTATAATATTCCTGTGATCACTGAGGCAAAAGCCTGACCAGGGATGAGGTTTTTACTGCCTCTGTACACACTAAATGGAAGAATTTTTAAATACTGTATACACAACAAGATAAGGACGCAAGAGGATAAATTAGTTTATTACAATTAGTCGCTGATGTACTGAATGGTTAAGATATATATTAAGAGAAGAATGGTTATGATATCACTATTATATCTGAATAATCTTAGGATTAACTCCCGTCATCTACTGTAGTTGCTGGTTTGCTTCTGAGTAATTACTCCAACTTTGAGAACCCATGTGTTATTTTCTTGCACTGCATCAAACTACTGAAACTATTTGGATTTAAATTGCTTCAATATTTTTTAATACTGTAGATATGCAAGCTATCAATTGAATGTAAGTAAATGCAGTGGCAATAAAAATACAATAGGCTAAAATTTATAAAACATATAATATATATAATAAAGAAAGAAAATAAAATAAAAAAGAGAATATAACTATATATATATATATATATATATATATATATATAGAGAGAGAGAGAGAGAGAGAGAGAGAGAGAGAGAGAGAGTATAAATACATAAGTTATAATCTCTTTTTTATTTTCTTTAGCTTAATGAAAGAGTAAGCCTGTCAGCTAACCAGTACTTACATATTTTGGCATTTATCAGAATATTCAAAACACTGTTAAAAGACAACACGCAACCCCCTCAAGCCAGGCCCCTGTCTATGCTGTGCTGGATCCAAGCTTCAGTGAGGGTTTGATGTGGTTAATCTGTCTCTATTGTAACACTGAACAAAATAATAGTTCTGAAAACAACTGGAGTGACAGATAATCATTTAAACAATTTTCCAATTCGCACCAGCTGTATGCATATGTGCAGGAAAATGAGGGGTAAGGAATGTGTCACATTGTTAGAAAATTGTTATGCAGCAGCTTTCTGGCCTTTTGAAAGGGGAAAAAACAGCGTTACTGTATCTCAGCATGTGTGAGCGTGCCAGAGTATAGCAGAAATCTATTATTCATGTTCTCTGACATACAGAGGCTGAGAGTGTTAGGGGTGTACTACAGATGTGAGACGATCTAGAAAGTTGGCCAAATAAAAAGATAGAATTTGCCATTAATATATTATTTAGTTATTAATAAGTAAAGCATGCAAAGCTTGCACTTTAAAATTCGGGTAAGTAGCCATGATATAAGCAGGGGTGGGCAAATCTCTACCTAGGGTGCCAGAGAAGGCAGATTATGTATATATTTTTCATTCACAGCTGCGTAGCGAATAAGCAGGCTCAGTAAGCAGTTGATATAAAGGTCACCAAAAATTTTTTATTTTTATTTTGTATTTTTTATGTATTTATATAGCCTATATATATATATATATATATATATATATATATATATAGAGAGAGAGAGAGAGAGAGAGATAGATAGATAGATAGATAGATAGATAGATAGATAGATAGTCAGCCAAAA
>JAOVVB010000049.1:25700741-25714460 GCA_028570985.1 Heterobranchus longifilis
GTGTTCCCTGGAAGAGGTTCCAGGCCCCATTACCAGATAAGTAAAAGGAAATTGATGAAATAATAGTCATAATAATAAAGCACTCCCAATCTAATCATTATCCTATGAAGATGTTGTTTTGAAATAGGTTTTTATTGCCACACCTATTTATGATATATGCAATTTTGTTTTTACACAGCAGTTGTCAGACAATGTTTACGACATTAAAGTTACATAAATATACATGGAAGTTGATAACCAAAACAAAACCCAAACACCAGACTATTAATATTCATGAAGTATGTTGACATACAGTAGTGTATTCGTTTAGTGTTTGTGCCAGCAATACTCACCCATAAAAATGGCTTTTCTTAATAATTTTTTTCCCAGATGCACATGCCACACATTAGCACACATTCCCTCCCTCCTCCTATGATGACATACACACACACATTATGTAGGAATCGGATGTGAGAAAGGAGCATATGGTGTCCTGAGATATCTACCCCCACCCCCTGTGCTGCTCACTGGGTAACAGTATGGGAAAGGGGGTAAGGGGCAAAGATTTTACTGACAGAATTAATCTCTCTCTCTCTCTCTCTCTCTCTCTCTCTCTTTCTCTCTCTCTCTCTCTCTCTGTTGTGGGACAGCTGGCTAATAGTGCTGGAAGGATAGGAAGATTTATGTGCAGAAGGAGAGATGAATATAAGCAGGATATCTCACCCTGCAACTGAAGATTTTTGTAAGAAGTGAAACATAGAGGTGCCCCTTCCAATAAAAGTGCAAACAAAATCACTCTAAAGTGTTTCAGAGTAGACATTTAATAAAAAAAACACTAATGGATCAATAATATATTTTCTATTCCAGTCTCATTTCAAAAACGTATAGTCTAAACCTTAATTTCCCAATAGGCCCAAAGTTCCTGTCTAGATTTCTTCTTTTGTTGCACACCTAGCTATAGGAAGATGACATTAGAAATTAATTTAGCAATATCATATGTAAAGGAGTGACATTGTAATGAATATCAGCAAGGCTGTGATGCAGTTGTAGGCATGACGGTGCAGCGTGAGTTTCTGAAGATATCATAGCCATGCTGATAATACCGTACAGCATAACAGCACAAGCTCAGGTGTGATATTGCTTTTGTTCAACTGTTCTACAAACACCATTTATTATCAATAGATTATGATTTGTTTGTTAATTAACCAATTATTTTGATCCCTCACCTGAAGAAACTAAAGTTTTAAATTCTTTCCAGTGCTATTTTTACATATTTGACTAGTACTATGTAGCCAAAGGTAAGGAGAATAAACCATTGAGATGGTAAACAGTTTTGTAAATCTTGTAAGTTTCTCTTTATGTCTCCACTTACTGTATTCTACTTTAACCTCTAGGCTCAGCTAGCTAACTATTCCCTAACTTACGGTTCCGGGGTTGAGTCCCAAAAAGTTGTTTGGAACTAAATGCCCTAGGTCTCCATTTCCATCTCCAGAACTTATCTCAAGAGAAAACTGTTGGACAATGGTGAAGAATGCAGTAACAGCCAAGATACTGTCTTCCCGAATTGATCTTCAGGAAGCGTTCAAGCAGGCTTTGAATGAACAAGTGTACTCGTTCAAGAGTACTTCAGACGTCCGCCCAGCTGGATCCAGACAAAAATGTCTTCATACTAATATTGATTGCTGATAATATTGATTGTTGTATAGCAATTTTACTTCACACAATATTATTATCTTGATTGTCATTATATATATAAAAAAAATTGAGAATGCCATTACAACACTGAATTTTACTTGTGTCTTAATACTTTTGACAACCACTGTACTTCAATAATGTCTCAACCCTCGTTCAGATCCCCTACATTCTTTATTTGTACACTGATTGAGACAGATTGAGCTCTAGCTATCCTCTCTGTTACAGGTTACAGGACAGCTTGCTCGATTTTGACTACCACTACCATGACAACCGTTTGTGCATGTGTGCGTGTGTGAGGAGGGATTCAATGTAGTTCCTGGTTGAAAGGGGGCCTGCTTGAATCATGGCTATCGATTTGTGTTGTGACAGCTTGATTGATGGAAGTCTCTTTCACAGCTTAATACAGCTTAAGTACTAAATCAATAAAAAAATCTCTCCCGCCATGCTATACTATGACACATGGCCTTTTAACAAACATAAATGTGCACACACACACACACACGCACACACACAAACACACAGATGTGAAACATATGGGCCAAACAACATGGTGCGTATGCAGCCTTTCTCAGAGTCCAGATTTAACATAAATATTTCATGTATTGGCCTTTTCAGCTGGCACAATTTTTATTTCTTGGAGAATGTTCCTCTAATCTTTATACACCCTTGTATTTAGCTTGCATATAGCTATAGAACCAATTATTTAACTTACCATTTATAGTTTTTTAACAGTGGACTCACACATGGCCTGGGTACATCATTAAGGAACTGATGGAGAAGTGTATCTCTTACTGTCAGTGTAAAGGAACAGAAGGGGAACATGAGGCTCCTCCAGCCGCAGCTGGACGAGTATGACCTCTGAACTGGACAGCACCCATTACTGGCCAGCTGAAGCTCATCAGCACCACACACCTGAGCTCAGTCCTTCCGGACACACTGGGCCCTAATGCGCACACACACCGCACGCACACATGCTTGACACAAATATACTGCTAAGTTAACATTATTCTTACTGTTGCCAGTAAAAACATCAGAAAAGAATGTAATTCTCCCAAATGTGAGAATAAAATTTGTTTTCAAAATTTCTAACATGAAAAAGTTATAATAATAACAATATTATTATATAATAACAATATAATAATAACAACAATAATAATGATAATAATAATAATAATAATAATAATGATAATAATAATAATAACAATAATAATTTGATAATTAAAAAGATTAGTACTTTTGCAGCACTTTGATCAGCCGAAGTAAATGAATAATCCTTTTTAAGTATAAATTTAACAAAATCCATCTAACACAAAATACAAATGTGCATCTCTATACTGCACATTCACATTACCAGTTCTAAAGAAATCTCCAAATCTAATTTGTCTATTTAATAACGGGTTTGATTAAATCCTGTTTTTTTTTTTGACATCTGATCCAGAATGGTTTTAATGTTGTCCTTCTTGAAACTCATACTATTGTATTGTAAGGCTTAATGCATACCATATCCATGATGAGCAGACATGCAAAACAACAAAGCAGGAAATGGGGAGAATAAGGTACTGTGGTGAGTGAGTTTAGGTCAGAGCCCTGTCTTCCTTCCTCTCTCTTCACTGCTGTAGTGGGCTCAGGTGGAGATCAGCTGAGCCGAGGGGGCGTGCGTGTGTGTGTCTGTCATAGTGATGATGAAGCCAGTGTAAGGTTGTGTGCCAGGGCCAATGTTGCACCTGTGAGAGACCCCTTGAGAAATGTGTGTGTGTGTGTGTGTGTGTGTTAGGGGAATAATTTTGAATGGTTAAATAAAAAAAAAAATTACTTACAATCTATGTTAAATTGAGCATGGTCACATTGTACATCTATTTTTTCCAGGGACGGTGTGAAGAGATTACCGTTCAGTGGTCATACTGGCCATAACCAATATTTGAAGTGTAAATAACTGAGGCAAAGAAAACACGATAGAAATAATGCCGTGTCAGATTGGATATTTCATTACTCAGTGATGTGTGTCTGTAAATGTGTGTGATTGATGCACATTCATGAAAAATATGAGTTTACAGATGCACATCGATGAAAAAAAATAAATACCCCCACACACTTGATTTTTCTCACTTTTTACCCACCAACAAGTATCCCCTCCCCCCACACACACACATCTGAAGTGTAAATAGTGATTCTATAGACTTTCCCTTGGGGTCTGCAGTGAGTTTAAAGGCCATCTGTTTTTCTCTAACAAGCATTCTGGTCTTTTGTTATTCTCTCCTCCTCTGCTGCTTCCTGAATGTGGACTTTCTCCGTGCCTTAGGAGGCGCCTGAACTGAGGGTTTATTAATAAAAATAAGAATGGCCGCAGGTTAAAAGCCATTTCCCAGTGCCACCATGGTCTGAAAGATAAAATAAAAATCACTTTCTGAAGTAAACACTGTTTTCAAACCTTCTCAAAATATGTTTCTTAAACCAACTTTTAATAAATTATGGATTTAGAATTGAATAATGTTAATGATGAACATAACCAACCTAATGATTAATGCTAGCAACAGATTTCAATAGCTATACTGACAATTATATATGCACAATTATAAATGTGTAGTAAGAGGGAAAATAAGAGTCAACTGTCAGAAAGTTTTTTTTTCTTTCATTGTAAGTTACTAAGAAAAGTTACAAGACCAGGTATCGTTTTTTTTAAACAAAATAAAATAAAAATATTTTTATATTTTTCCTAAACTTTTATAAAGAGCTAAAGATGATTACAGCAGTTTAACTCAAATATCACAGGAGTGAGCTGGTCTTATGAAATGAAAAATAAATAGTCATAGTACACAAAACTGTGTTTAACAGATATTACCCAGCACTACAAGTAGAACTACAAAATATGTTTTTCAAATGTAATATGGTTGCACAGGATCTCATAAATAGTTGGTGTATTGGGCCAGTCCTTTTATAAGGTAGGGTACGGCGGTAAGTTTGGACAATTCCAAGAGCCCCTGAGTGACAGGGTGTCAGAGGTTGCTCCTAGCGACATTCAACCACTGTTGACCTTTATATGGTTTGGATTTTGTGTTTTGGATCTTTTAAGTTGACATGGTACCTCCCCCATGCTTCATTTCCACAGGTATTTAGGTTTCTAATTAATATCATTATATAACCTTTTTGGGTTCACAGGTTTATTGTTGTCATCTCTGGGGTGGTATCTGTAGTTTCAGGTCACATTATGTCAAGGTTGCGCCTGCTTTGGGCCTTTGTGTTTATTGGACTTATTGGACAGTTTTGGGACTGTCAAGTTGAGGTGGTTGCTTGCAGTCTCGTGCTTCAGTTCCACAGGTATGTTCAGATAATTTTCCTGATTAGCATCATTATTTAAGATATCTTGCATTTCACAGTATTGTATCTTGCATCAATTATCATTAATGTCTTCATCCTCACCATTGTAGTTCCCACTATTTATATTCTCCCATTTCTGGTTCTGTTCCATAATTGTAATATATGTTGTGTACTGTATATATTGTCTGGTTAGTTAAATAGTTAGTTTAATAAATGCTGACATCTGCAATGACGCTGTGCTTGCAAAGTGTTTTCATTACTCGGAGGGCCCTTAAAAATCCATGACAAAAAAAAAAACATGGCTCTGTAAAGGTCAGGGTCACAGTATATTAGGCTTTCAAGGGGTTCAGGAGGGGTACTGCTGTTACTGTTTGAAGGGCAGAACTTTTGAATGTAAGCTTATCAAAATGAAATCAAAGTGTTAACTTTTAAATTGCCATTAAATGTTTTGTCACATTGTGCAGCAGTGAGATGTATTCATTGATAACATTTAAAATCAACAGAGCAAGAAATCAGTTTTCAAAGCCAAATGTTGACAAGTATGCATGTTTTCATTTTATGATGGACTTCATACCAAAGGTAAAGGTAAATTCACTGTTGGCTAAGTAATTTTCAGTTTTTGACCACTTATCTTGACCTTGGACTAAACTAAATATTTTGTTACATATTAACACTGATGTTTTATCTTGATTTTTTTTTCCTTTGTTTTATTTTACATTTACAATCTCTGTCTTGTAAAATTATATTGTAATATTCTATGACATTCTTTTTTATGTAAAGTAAAATGTAAGTGTGCTGTCAGACTCCTGTAAACATATCCTTACAGTATATTTACGTTACTATAAGAATTATTTAATTTCACCTGGACATTGGGTTTTTTCGTATATGGTGATGTATATTGTGATCATGAGTTCTACTCTATCACTGCTTACTTACTGCTGTCTTAATTCAGGCAATATATCATTTTCATCACATCTGTCAGCTGTGTTTATGTGTGTGTGTGCGATAGGAGTGAAATAGACACATAGGTATGAGGAACGAGTGTTTGACCTGAGGAGGTTTGTTAAAGCTTCCATCCGAGCCATTTCTCTTTCTTTCTCTCTGTCTCTAATTCTTGGTGCCAGTCTTTCAACAAAACAACAAAATTTCCTCCCCCAAGCCACTCCCAGACCACTAACCACTCCCTAATGAGAAGTGACAGGCCCCATGATGGATTCTTTCTTTAAATTAGTCTCTCTCTCTGTCTCTCTCTCTCTTCCTCCCCATTTCCACCATACTCTATCTCTCACTATGTGACTGTGAGCTTTGATTAGATGCAGCTTGGTGTATATCATCTAGATGAGTTATCAAGGGATGGATGAAACTAGTCCTTGACTCAATGAGTTTTAAAATTACCCATTTCAGAGAAAGTGCACTCGGTAGGCTCTGACAGCTCTAATTCCAAAAATCGTTTTGCTTATTAATGGTCCTGTAGTATCTTCAAAACATATGCTACAATCTGACGTGTGTATGTGTTCAAGTGTGTATGTGTTTGCCAGTCAACTGTTTTTTTGTGGCCTCTGAGGCCTTGACAATGCTAGGTCACCACGGTGACAATACTCAGGAAAACACCAAGGGATAGTGGTGGAGTGTAAATTAGCTGATCACATAATATAAAGTGAAACCTGGTATGAGCCACTTAAGCTAGAGGACATGAGGGAAGAAGAAAGAGCGAGAAAGAGGAGGGAAAGAGTTGCACTAAAGCATGTCAGGGCATGAAACATCCCTCTTGAGAATATGGCTGCATGTTTGTCCATAGCAAAACAGCTCTGCAGCGCATGTGCATGAGAATCACTCAGGCTCACACAATACATATTCATCATGATAAACACCTGGCTCTGTAAACTGTTTGATTACATTTCAGAAGTCTCCAGAAGTATATGACAAACTGGACTACTTGGTGCATTTATTTAGGCTTCAGCCTACACCTTTTTCAGTGTTGAACTGAAATAAACATATAGCACAACAACTTTCCTGATAAGGATGAAGAAGAAACTGGTATAAAATTATTTGCACAGATACTGATCTATTCATTATGCGTTCATTATCCGTCTAAAAAATAGAAGGTTAATAAGTTTTATGCTGAAACAAGCATTTTGGAACAATTTATGCTACTGAAAAAAAAGTTGAACAATGAACTATACAATATATAAAGTAAAAGTAATGTCAAAAGTGTCATTATTTTAGTTAGCTGTATTCGAAAAAATTCACACTGCTAAAGTAACCTCTTTATTCTGGTCAGGGTCACTATTAATCTGGAGCCTATGCAGGGACCCATGTACAGTACACACGTATACAAACTTGGCAATTTGACATAGTCACCTACTGTCATGTGTTTGAAAGGTGAGAAGAAACTGAAAAAGTTCACATGCACACAATGAAAACATAACCAGAAAGGATGGAGATTTGAGGGGTCACTCTACTGCCCTACTGTTTTACCACATGAAACTGTCACTCAACATTCACAAATCCAGATGCATAGATCACTTAAGACTTAAGTACTGTGTAATGATATTTAACCAGGGATTGTATGGTGAGTGAATAAATGATAGTTAACCTACGGCAGAAAGAACCATATTCATGTGGTACATTTCAAAATCATAAGCGACATCAATAAAAAGAAACTCATTAAAAATAGTAGAAATAAATGATAGCTAAATGTTATAACTGTATGTTCATGTATTGAAACAAGTGTTTTATACGTTTTTTTTCCTTTTAAAAGGGATAATGTTTTATCTTTCTAAGAGGGAAAAGAAACACTACTGTAGAGCTTTACAAAATGTCTTTATGAGCAACATACAGTAGAATAGGCTTCATCATGCTGGCTTATCATGACTTCAAGAACATCCAAAAAAAACGTACATTATTTAATCAAATGTCTGAAATGTTCTAGAGTCACTAGAACACCATGTCTTTGACATTTTCATGCCTGAAACAGGCCATTTTTTGTGAAGAATTTCGGCTTCAGTTGAGATCAGGGTCTACCCAGTTCTCTAAAAATGCATCTAATAAAGTGGGCATTGAGTGTGTATTAGGACAATTCTGGCAAAAACCTGGCTTGTCTCAGGCTGGAAGCTCAGCTAGGACGCAGGTGGAAGTTTCAGTATGATAATAAAACTGAGCACACCATGAAATCAGCAAGAATTGGTCTGATTGTAGGCCAGATTCATAGTGCTATTTTAAGCAAAGATCTAGAATGAACATGTCTTGTCTTTAAATAATCTGCCTTAAAAATCTTATAGAAAAGATTACTAGAGGTGAATAGTTTTTTTTTTTAACAATAGATGTCACAATCAATCTTTTCAAATAATTAATTGAAATTAATATTCTTATAAATATTTTAAATATATTCTGCAAGTTGTAACAGGGCAAACAAGCAAAAATCTAAACAACGTTTTAAAAATACAGTATATATAAAGGACAATGTTATGATAAAGACGGTTACTTTGGCATATATTGCAGTAAGTTAGCTGAAGTTAATATGGTTATACTGTTCATATTTTCACTGTTATTCTACATAATAAACATTAAAAAAGTATATAATTAAGGATAGAAAATATACAGTGAGTTCCTTCTCCACTGACATCCTTATATTTAGGCTTTTGCCATTCTGAACAGATAAAGTAGTGGCACTGAATAATATAACACAGTTTTTCATAGTCCATGACCAATAACAATGCATGTAGATACAGAGGTCAACTCTATCTCTCTACTCTATGTTTTTTTTCTGATTTTGACCTGTTGCTAGGTAACCTAGGGTCACATCTGGGAGATCTCTTTCTCTCAGAGATAGTCTCTCTTACGCTGCTGCTATGGAAGGGATGGACTGTAATTTATTAGTTTGATACAAGAACGGGCAGCATTATACAGAGCAGCGGCTCTAGGCAGAGCTCGTTTGGAATCCTTACTCGATCCTATTTCTGTCGCATTCCTCTTGCCATTTCTGAGAAATTCTTCTTTAAATTGACAATCTGAGGCTCCACGCCGACCACCTGAGCCAGCTCTCTGCATATTCAGTTGGGAGCAAAGACATGGCAAGCAGAAATACCTTAGGAACACTGCCATGCCACTTCATCTAAAGTCTGTCAGGATAAATCTTGTTCCTGTCATGTACAAGGGCAATAACTGCCTTCATAAAAAACTAATATGATAACTTTTTCTACACATTAAAAGTTTTGTTCCTGTGGAAAGCTGCCTGTTTCTCTACCAAGTGATTCTCATCATGCTGATATATTTTAATGGCCACACTCATCTGCCTTGATGTTTACGCTTTCATTGCATTAGTCACCAACCGTGATATGGTCAGTGTTTAGTCCAACCCATACATAAAGAGAACAAAAGCAGGATTGCAATATGCACAATAATTTTGCTTATAAACACATAATTTAGAACAGCTGGGGTTTCTTTTTTTAATAGATTGTTGTAATATGTGATGGGATGTTCATATTGGAGAAATCCCACACCTGCCCCATTTGCTCTCATATCTCAGTTAAACTCACATTCACAACAGAATATTTAGACTGAGATGATTCCTTTGCTAGTTTTCAATGATATTTGATTCATCCATCACCAGTGCTGCCATTATGAGATACTGGGTTTTCCAGTAAAGACTGAAAAAACAACGGAGGGGCTCATAGGTGAAAACTGCTAAAAATAATAAAGTACATGAACAAGTAAACCCTATTTTAAACGAGAGTTAGATAAGAGAAAAGCCTCAGCTTGAAGGTAATGCAAAATTATTATATTATACCCTACACACCAACATTTCATATATAATCTACATAATCACACTTACATTTCAGCTAAAATGTCCAAAGGGAGCCGTAAAAATGGGACTCAGTGTTAACCCCATGGCTATTTATTCGCCATCTGCTCCCCTCACTATGGCCAAGCTGCCATGACAAGCCGCGTGAACTCGCTGTCCAATTAAGCACAGTAAATGGAAGTAATCCGTGACCAATTCTGATTGGAGGACAGCGTCAATTATTCAAATAATGCCTGGAGACAGCCAAGTCCCTTTGGACCACTGACATTAATGCATTGAGACCAACCTCATTCAATGTATGAAAAATTACACTTCTGAGAGTTACACAAAAGAGATGTCAATAATTACTTCAGCACCATTCTTTTAAGTATAAAATATGGGTTATTTGCTGTCTACCTTTGGCAGAGACAAAATCTGGGAGGGCTTTCCATGAGGTCTGTGGGGATTTGACCAGAAGAGCACTGTGGCCCATTTCATCCCAAAAGGCCTCAGTGTGGTTGAGGTCAAGGCCCTGTGCAGGACGCTCAAGTTCACATCTTCATTGGGCTTGCTTGCATGGGGCTATTGTCACAGATTGACCCCTTAGTTTTACTGAAGACAATTGTAATTCTCCAACATACAAAGACATCCTTTGTAGCAGCAGTTTGGGGAGAACAACACACATGTATAATGGTATAATTGTTGTGTCCATGCACCTTGGGCCATACGGTATAAAGAAATCTGTAGCTAAATTACCTTTACCAGCTAAAAATGATTTAAAATATGTAATGACATGTTGATTTCTTTATTTAATTATTAGATTTAATAATAGGTAATAGATTGCTAAATTTAAATAATTTAACTTCAAATAAAAAGTCTGAAATATTTCAAATAAACAAGATCCCACATTGTCAGGGAAGAACAAAGTTTACTATGTTCCCAGTTTATTACACAGTTACATATTTTAAAACATATTATATAGTATAATAGTAAAGCTATGCACTTACAACATTAAGGAATGTAAGACTGGACCAATTGATGAATGCTGTGAGTTTAGGGGGTAAAGCCACTATAAGTATATATATAAGTATATAAATAATGTATTTACCTTAGTATAAGGAATAGTGCAATAAGATTTTTTTTTTTTTTTTTTTGCTGAACACTTTCATGAGGTTAGGTTAAGCATACAGTATAAATCCTGTTTCTGATCTTTTCATTTTATTGCAAGCTGAGATCAAGGTATTAAGGGTTTGAGGACCTTCATCTGAAATGCAGAAGACAGGTGTAAGATTTACACTGCCAGTCAGAAGTTGAATTGTAATACAATGCTGAAAAAATCTAGAATCTAAAATACCTTCCTCTGAACGGCTGAAGCTGAGCTGCTACGAGAGCTCTATGAAGGCCGTACTGATAATTGGTGATTTCTAAGGCTGATAACTTGAACTTCTCCTCTGCAACAGAGGTAAACCTCTGATTAATAAATTAATTAATAAAAGATTAATGTGATAATTACAACTAGGACTAATCATGCAGCTGCGATGGTAACATGAAAGAGGTGATAAACTACGCTACCCAACAGCCCCAGCACACCACAATCTCTCTTACATGAATCTCTTACATGTTTCACCCTGATTTGAAACATTACTTAAATTTTATTCTAAATGTAGTCTAGTTTTTGTTAATATTGTAGCTTGTAGTGTTTGTGTGTTATAAAGTGTGTATTTGCCTGTTATCCATAGTCCATGTACATGGTCCTTGATCTGTATTTTTTTCTATAGCTTATTCAAAAGGAGTCAGGGTTAAAGACAGCAGTCATCCTTACATGAAGTAACATATTTCTAAATCAGGAACAGGAACTACACTAACTGTGCACAGGACTAGGCTAAGCAACAAAAGGAAGACAAAGCTAAACAATCTCAGAAAGATGACACAGCAACATCAGCGGTGGGACAGGAAGGCAGATCAATGTTTGTCAGATGACCCAGAGACGTCAGGGGCAGAGCAGGACATGGAGCAATGTTCTCAGATGCTTCAGATGACATGGTGGCATAAGTAGTGAAGCCGGAAGATGAAGCAATATCCTCAGATGATGTAGCAAAGTCAGCAGCAGGAAAGGAAGATGGAATGACATTCTCATAGGCATAGGATAAAACAATGTCAGCAGCGGGGCAGTTCGAGAGAGTGAAGAGAGTGAGAGTGGGTTGAACACTGGAGGTCTTTCTTTCTCTGGCTCAGGTGGCACCAATAAGCTGCTGTCAATTTTCATTTGCTTCCCCTCAGCCATCCCACTAACTATGGCCCTTCCTTTAAAAAAAATGACTTTGGGGAAGCCTTGTTAGAAGCTGATCCACCCGCATCTCATTCTCTAACCTCACTTCTTGTAGGCCTGCATTATCTCATCCGTTTCATTCAGCTGCTGCCAGACTTGCTCAAGAAGTTGATGAACTGTTGGATTTCATACATTTCCAGGTTTGAATAAAGCAATCAGATACAAGTGAAGATCTTCATTGCTAAACATCATGAAGTCACATATAACAAAATCAAGAACAAGAACCAAAGTAATAACAGGACTAGAATAAAATAGCCCAGCAGACAACAACAAATAGACAACAACAACACCAAGGATACAAAGCTATAGAGAACCTCGAACATTTTCTTCACACATGACCTCAGTCTCATATAATAAAACACACACAGTACTGTATACATGGACTCAATGTTCACTCTACTAATCATGATTAGTATAACACTCAGTTTTTTCCAGATGTTTGTGTTTATTAATCCTGTAAATTTGATTGCATATTATTCTATCTTTTAATTGTTTTGACTCTTGTCTTCATACATGCTGTTGAACCTGTTTGACTATTGTTTGTTTCATGTTTACTCCTTGCATACCTGTGCTTGTTTTTTTGCCAAAAAAATCATGGATGCAGAAGCAACTCAGTTGCACAAAGCCTTGGAGAATCTGTTGTATTACACCAACCAAATTGCAGGAGCTCAAACAAGCTTGCCAACAAAACGTACCACATACTGTAAGCACAAGCTTTCGCCAGGTCCACGTTCCTTCACCTTGGTCAAAACCATGAACCCAATTTCCTACCACACTCATCATCCACCCAGATAAATACTCTGGAGAACCCACAGAATGCTAAAAAAATAAATAAATGCTTAGGAAAAAAGCTCTCGAATGAGCCATGGAGGTCAGGAATAGGGTTGCCAACCATCCTGTAAAAAATATGCATTCATCCCCTATTTGAAAGCTAAAAGTCCTTTTCCGTATTGAACCTATTGTACTGTAATGGGATGCTATGCTCTTCCAACATTTTTTTGTTGGTTTGTTAACCTTCATATCCAGCGTTCCATGTCATATTGCACAGAATCAGATAAATCAGTCTTTAAAAACTGATAGAAACATTGTGATTACTGTATTTTTGTGATCTACATTGTGATCTACGAAACATATTAGAACATTATTAGAAACTCATTAAAATATATTAGAAACTTATTAGAAACTCATAACAACATATAATGCAGAAAAAAGGAAGAATCAATACAGTCTCTACCTTGGATAGGGTATTCTCAAAACTCTATTTGACACTTAATGTGTCTTAGGTTTCTAGACAGTAGTAAATGAATATGGGAACATCAACATCTCAAGCAAACTGCCCTGATGACCCAATATTCGTTAACCAACAGCATGGAAATACCACCACATACAGTATGAACCAGAAGTATGGCTCTCCACCAAGAACTTGCACCTGACAGTGGCAGGTGCAAAAAGCTAATTCATTGTTACATTGAGTCTTTCAAAAAAAAGTTTTCTGGGGTTCTCATGGGCCAGTATTGATTAAGTTGTCTAGATTAAGATGTCCGAGTGTGTCCAGGACATAAAAGATTGGATGACCAATAACTTTCTTTTACTAAACTCAGACAAGACAGAGATATTA
>JAOVVB010000049.1:25714560-25731908 GCA_028570985.1 Heterobranchus longifilis
TTCTTCCTATTGCCATCTCAGGGAGTTTTTCCTTGCCACTGTCGCCGTCACCCTTGGCTTGCTCATCAGAGACATTTGATTCATCATTCATTCATCTAATTATTATCTAGACACATTTTTCTCACACATACACAATTGATTATTTTATTTATTTATTATTATTATTATTTTTAATTATTATTTTTTTAATGAATTTGTTTCATTTTTGTGAAGCTGCTTTGAGACAATAACCATTGTTAAAAGCGCTATATAAATAAAATTTAATTTAATTGAACCTTTAAGGCAAAAATGGTTTTAAATGTTTAATGTCTGTTTTATTTTGCATTGGATTGAGGATATTAAAGTTCATTCAAGAGAATCAGCAAAATCCGTAATTTATGATATTTATTCACTGAATTAGGTGTTTAAGTTACAGTATATTAATATAACATGCTACATAGTCCATTTACACATAGTTTACACATAGTGTCTCATTTTTGCACACACATTGCATTTCAGTGCCTGTGCTGTCCAGCTCAACTGCTGCCACCTTGTGTTGAACAGAGGTGTCTTTATAAAGCATTATAAACAGCTGTAGTACAGTTTGGCCTGAGCTGTACTGAATTAGTAAAACTGCCTTGAATTTTAACAGACAGTATGTCTATCAAAACACTTCCTATGGGACGTTTCCTTTTTTTAATTTATTGATTTGGTATAATCTGGTAAAAGTGCCTGTAAATAACTGATATATTTATGCAGCGTCTCACCGTACCTGTCTTGACGCACCATCTGCTTTGTGTCCTCCTCACTATATCACTATCTTTACTTCTATTTTACCTCTTTCTTCTCATCTTTATCTTCCTCCCCTCCATCCCCCTCACCCCTCTCTCCTTGTGGTTCTTCCTCATGTCCTCCCTTCCCATCTCCAATCACCCTCGCTCTCTCAGCCTCATCATCAGGGCTTCTGGCCCCCTCGGCCACAATGCCTTCCCAGCCATCGGTCTGCAGTTCCAGTTGCTCCACACGACTCATCATCTTGCGGACGCTAGACTCCAATTCGACCATCAACCTTGCTAACTTGGTCTGTAGTGTCTCCAGGCTAGACTCAATACGTACCACTTTGTCCTCCATCTTCTCTTTTTCCTCTGCGCCTTCATCTGGAATCTCTAGCATTCCCATCTTGATGAGGATCTGGCGCCCCTTTTCCTCCAAAAGGCGCTTGGCAGCTGGGAACTCGGACAGAGTTTCTGTTAGGTCCTCCTTAGAAAGACTGAAAAGATCAGAGTAACCGATGCTGCGGATGTTTGCTGTGCGTCGGTTTCCTGATTTGTTGCCTAGGTGAGGTAAAATAGAGTAATGTCATAGGATTTAGGATTATTTTTACTTAATAAATGTATTATTAACAGTGCCTTGCTCAAGTAGTTTCCCTTGTGACCTTTTCCACATATTGTATTGTTACAACCTGTAGAGCTTATGTCGCTACATCACATTGTCACATGCTTTTTGCTGATACGGCCTTCCTGCTGGTCATACCCACACATCTACATTCATCACCCTGCCTAGATTTTATGCTGAGTTTCAAAAATTGTGCTCTATTTAATGCTGTAATTTATCCATACAGCTGTTTAAGATTGTTAAGAGACAAAGATCTCTCACTCACTCACCACTTTATGCTCCTATCCCAGGAGACTTTGGGCACGAGGCGGGGTACAACCTGGACAAGGTGCCAGTCCATCACAGGGCGTAAAGATACACACACACAAACACTCATGTTTTTATTTTTTTTCTTTGCTGCTGTAACAAAGAAAATTCCCCGCTATGGGATGAATAAAGGTATATCTTATCTTATCTTACTCACGCTCATTCACACACTATGCGCAATTTGGAAATTAGCCAATTAGCCTAATCTGCATGACTTTGGACTGTGGGAGGAAATCAAAGACCCAGAGGAAACCCACCAAGCACGGTGAGAACATGCAAACTCCATGCACACAGAGGAGACCTGAGACAGGAATCGAGTCCTTGACCCTGGAGGTGCACGGCCACAGTGCGGACCACTAAGCCATCATGCCACCCGAGACAAAGAATTTATTTTAATTAAATGCATTTGCGAACGTGCCAGTCCAGTCCTGTATCAAACTATATTACTCCAATATAATTTTAGTCCACACTCTACCTGTGAAAAATGACGGACAACCAAACGTTTAATGTCTATTTAGGTTCGATTTAAGTATCTGACTCCAAGAAAGTTAATTGTCTTGACAATTACAAGATACCAAAGTTGATTCTTCTGGCATTCTGTTATCATGCATTAAATATCCAACAGCTGATTTAACGTTTTCATGCTTAGCCTTATTTGAGAAAATATGTGCTAGTCTCCTGTTTAATATGTTCGGAAAAGAACTAATTTTAATGCATGCTCATAGTTTGTTTTTACATCTTTAGTGTGCAGATTAACCAGAGCATCTCTTACATACTCAGCACAAATCTGCATAAACAAATTGCTACACTCTGGATATCCTATCCCATTCTATAAATGTCTTTATATGTCGTGCACCTTTAGCTTTTAGGCAGCACAATGTCTTAGTGGTTAGCACCGTCATCCTGCACCTCGGGTTTGCATGTTCTCCCTGAGCTTGGCGGGTTCCCTTCTGGGTACTCAGGTTTCCTTCTACAATCCAAAGACATGCTGATTAGGCTAATTGGTGTTTCCAGAGTTGCCTGTAGTTTGTGTGTGCCCTGCAATGACTTGGCGCCCTGTCCAGTGTCAGCGTCTCCTGGGATAGGATCTAGGTGCCTTGCAACCCTGAATACAGGATAAAGTGGCATAGACGATGAGTGACTGATGATGACAACCTCTAACTTTTACCTGCTGTTAAAGAATAAATATTTGTCTTACTTTAGAGAGGCCAAACTAAAGTGGGGTAATGAATCCTTTGGAGTGCAGTGTTAAGAACTTCCTGATAGTTTAAGTTAAAAAAGTGGTAAAAGTTTCTTAACAAGACTGTTAAGAGTTTTGCATAACAGATTATGTCTTTTTTTTTTTACTTTGGTTAATAACCATGAAGTATACTTTTGCATCAGGGTGATGTAAACTATCATATTTTTCATTCTTTTGAATTCTGAAGTTCAGCAACTCTGGTGCCACCTACTGTTTCACCTTCACAGGCAATAGGCAGCATCAACAAAGTGAGGCCACTAGCTACTATACCGTCAAATGGACTTAACTGGGATTTTATATAATAAATTTCACTTACAAAACCCATAATTTTGCATAAAACTGTAATTTTTTTGTTACATAATTACAAGACCAGAACAACATTATTTGACCTACTTTTTAACAGAAACTCAGCACTGTTCTTCTCCCTGAGAACACTGTCTTCACAGTGAATCATTGTGGTGGAAGGTCATGTTGTTTTCATCAACAATGACTGGAAAACTGGTCAGATTTTATAGCTGGAGTCAAATACTTGCCAACTGCAGAAAAAAAATATATTTTCTGGTCTGCAACTACATTTGAGTTTTCCACAACCAAGAATCTGTTAGAATATGTTAGAATGATCCAGTCAATCTGAGTAAAGATCTGTGGCAAGAAAACCATTGCTGTTGACCAGTGGTCTGTTCCAAATCTGAGAGAGCTATAGCAAATGAACAGATATTGATACAGATATTTACCATAATTTATGATGTCACTTACCATTGCAAAAGCCAAACATACTAATATTATGCCTAACCAATATTTTGGGATATTTTGGTCTTATTTGCCTGTAAGACATAATTTATAGTTTTAATTCTGATTGGTTATTTTCAAGTGCTGCAGTTTGGTAGAATCTCTTAGAAATGCCTTCTTTCTTTTAATCTTCTATATTTAACCTATGTCCAATTTATTTCTGTGTTGTTTTATGGTATATACGGTACTGTAAATGTATGACTAATTTTATTAGTTTTTTTTTTCTTTTTTGGTGTATGTTGTAAAATATTTAACTCAGTTAAATTTCACCTTTAGTGTACACAAAGATGGAGGACAAAGATGTTCCTACCTTTTATGTTAAGAATGCTGATCTCTCCAAAGAAGTTGCCGTCACCAAGTACAGCATACTGAGTAACCCCATCATCTGCCACCACAGCCAACTTTCCCTCTTTAATGATGTACATCTCACGCCCTACGTCACCTTTTCTACACACATACTCTCCAGGATTGTAAAACTACAAAATGGAATTAAAAACACCATTACAAACAGATTAACTTTAAGCTCAAATCTTTTTTTATTGTGAGCTTTAAATTTTAACCTGTGGGGTGAGCTTGAGCACCAGCTCTTCCAGCAAGCTGCTCTCACAGTTCTGAAAGATGGTAACCTTGGACAGAGTGGGTAAGTGCACGCTCACAGCAATGGATGTCTGCAGCGTAACTGGCAGCTGCTGGAGGATTTCATTCTCCCGGGTGATCTTCCTGTTTCAGAGCAAAGCTAAATGTCTACAAAATATGTATACAGTATAGCTGAATGAGTTACATATACAGGTTAATAGGTTTTTCATAAGAGCAAAGAAGACTCACTTGTAAATATGAAGATGTTGGTACCAGGTGTTGACACGGTTGTGTAGTGCTTTGTTGATTCGTCGACTTCGTAAGTAGCTCTTTACCAGCTCATGGTTGGGGAAGAAGACGTTGTCCCTGGTACGCAGGTTCATTACTACACTGCTTACATTTCCCACCACAGAGGCAAATACCAGCACAGCAATCAAGAGATTAGCAATCATGAAGAGATACTCCTTCTCACAACTTGGTTGAGGTGTGTCTCCTACTGTGGTGAGAATCAAAGTGGAAAACCAGAAGGAGTAAAAGTACTCATGTCGTGTGGAATTTAACAAACTGTTTGTGGTGTTAGGGTAGACCCATTCATCACTTCCAAAGCCTATATGTTGTGAGAGGGCAAAATAGAGGCATGCATTCCAGTGGATGAGGATAAAGATGAGGATCATTAGTTTGGCTATGCGGAATACGTTTGGGTAGGCAGTACGTGTCTCCATGCGGTCCAAAGCCTCAGAGAGGCGAGGTAAGCGCAGGAAGCGGTTTATCCGCACAACAGGATACTTGACAAAATCATTCAAATAGAGCAGATCAGTGGGGAGCTGCGACAACAGATCCCAGAAGAACTGAGAGGAGCGCAGGTAGCGTTTCTTTAGCCGTGACACATCTCGCACGAGGCTGCCCTGCTCCAAAAACCCTGTGGACAACAGAAGAGAGAAATACAGAAATTATTCGGTAATTTTTTCCTGCTTGGCAGAGGGGGAAAAAGAAGCAAGTAACAAACTCTGGCAAAATAGTTGTGGTCCAATTTCAATTACTTGCTGCTATAGTGACAGAGATGCACCTACTCTTAAACGTAAACTGTTACTTTTAGGATAGAAACCCTAAAGTTTTGATTGGTGTGTATGTTATTATTACCTATGTAAATTTAAATGTTGGCATCATTGAATGGAAAAATTGAAAATTTTACACTTACCAGTACGGATCTTGACAAATATGTCTGCCACATAGACCAGATCAGAAATGTAGTCCAAGGTGTACCAAACAGCCTGAAATTTCTTGTCAGCTTCATCAAAACAGACCCTTAAACAATATTTAAAAAGACATTTAAAAAACATATTTATTATGTAAACCACAGACATAGTAAGATAATTGCCCATGTAACGACAGGCAATTTTTCACCCTTACTTAATAAACTTAATATCATTTTAATCTTCGTTGACTTAGTTGAAAAGTACATGCTTGTTATTTACAGCTAGGCTGTTTGTTATTTTTATATCAGTATGATATTTCAGTCAGAGTGTATTCTGTCTTTAGATTGGATGAGATAAGTCTCTTATTTCATAAGTAAATGTCACATGGTTCTTATATTTACAATTATTTACAGACTGATAACCCTGCATTTCAGATGTCTCTTAGAATTTTAGCATGAATCACATGAACATAAATTGAAGGGTCTCTTTAAAGGCGACCACATCGCCTTACATCTGCTCACTGTGCATGTGTACGTGCCTCACCACTGACTATGCAAGCTTTTAAAAGTCAATTATATTTAATTCTTCTTCTTTGTCTTTCAGCTATTTCCTTTCAGGGGTCGCCACAACGAATCATCTGCCTCCAACTAACTCTATCCTCCGCTTCCTCTTCTCTCACCCCAGCTAACTTCATGACCTCTCAGTGCATCCATAAATCTCCTCTTATGTCTAAACATGCATGGATGTAATGGGCTTATCAGATTTTCACAGGTTTCATAACCAGTGGAGTGCAGCAACCTGAGGCCAAAAATCAAATGTTCAACAAAAATCTGTTCATTTCATTGATACAGTAATATATATATATATAGGACCTTCACCTTGTTTTTGTGATTTAATTTATACATTCTACAGTAGAACAATACTGGGTATTTTAGAACTATGAAATAACATATGTGGAATTTTGTAAGTATATAACAAAAATAAAATGGTCAGTTACTATTTTATAGCATAAAGATCAGCTGTTTTGGAATGGTACTTCCAAGAACAGGATTGTCAAGTGCATTTGCAAAACCCTTCAGGCACCATGATGAAACTAGAAGACCAAGACCAAAACTTACCTCTGCTGCAGAGAGGTTTATTTGGAGTTACCAGCCTCAGAAATCACCAATTAACAGCACCTCAGATTAGAGCCGTTATGAAGGCATTACAGAACATAAGTATAGCGTTGTGTTAGCCAAAAAATGTTTTGCAAAGTAGAAAGAAATAAAAATTAGGAAAGTTTGTAGAATTAGAAGGTGTAGTCAAATGTTTTGACTGGTAATGTCCTGTATTTACCCGTGGTTTATTCATTTGTAAATCTAACTGCATCCACACACATATGCTGGGATGTTCACAAATGGTGAGTGGTTTGTGAATACAGATTAATCAATCTGTAAATAAATGTAAAACCAATACATATTTCTGTGCATGCTGAACAATAGATTTTTGGAGAGTTATTTATATGTGAATCCTAAACACATTTGTAAATCATGTGACATTTATATGTTTATTACTAAATATATTTGTGACTCCCGTGACATTTGTTTGTGAAATATGAAACTGATTTGACTCCACATACATCATGACATCATTACACATCCTACCTGAAGATAATAACAACCCAGTTGTAGAAGATGGGAAAGATCATAACCTGCAACCAGCTATAGTAAAACTCTTCAGAGGGATCAATCACATACTCCTTCCAGCTAAGTGAGACAAGAAGAGAGAGATTATAGTATGTTGCCAACTGGTCACGAAAACAGCTCTGTATGTATTCTGTAATTTACATAGCTTCATAGCTGCTCAGTAGTTACTGTCATTAATTTTTTGGGGGGATTTTTCCCCGATTTTCTCCCTAATTTAGTCGTGTCCAATTCCTCCCCGTCACTATGGGCTCCCACATTAAGCTGCTATTGCCATTCAGTCGGGAGGGCCGTAGACTATCATGTCACATGGTTTCCTCCGAACCACATGGCGTCACCAACCGCACCGTTGGGGACAGCGTAACACACTCGGAGGACAGCGCTATTCCACTCCTTCCACTTGCGTGAGCTCACAGACGCCCCTGATTGGTTGTAGAGCCGCGATTAATGTGGGAGCGCAAAGTACCTCTCATCCCTCCCCTCTGAGAGAGCTCGGCCAATCAGCTCTCTCTAGGCCTCCCGCTGCAAGAGGTTACAGGTTATCGAACTCGCGATCTCCGGATGATAGGGCGACCACTTTACCACTGTGCCACTCGGAGGCCCCCTGTCATTCACTTTACTGTAATGCGTCTTTAAGTAGAATGTAAAACTATGAATTGGTAACCTTCAATTACTGTAAAACACCACTATAAATTTTAAGGAAAGGTCAAAATACTGAGCAATTGTACTTAAGTTAAAGTATAGATAAAAACCATACTAAAGTAAAAAAAAAAAAAGAGAGAGAAAAACATTGAAAACAGTTTCTACTTTTAAACATAATCAAATACAAAAACTGGTATGAATTTTAACTGCTGAAATAATCAATGTTAACTTTAATACTTATCTAAAATTGTTGCTTTCATTTTATGTTTAATAGCAATGACGCTATTTACCTCAAAACAACATTTAATCCCTGTAAGTTTCCATTTTTTAATCATAACTAGAATTTGAGTTATTGTCTAGGCAGCAACTCATCTAATTCTAGCTAACAATTCATCAGCATCAGCAAAGACAGCAGGCTCACTTTACCAGTAAAGGATAGCAAATTAGCTAAACTTACCTGAACGTGCTTTTTTCTCATTTTTTGGAGCTCAGAATAGTCCAGCTCTGTTAATTTTTACAATAGTCACATTGTTCTTTAACTTTATTCCCAAATGTAATTTAGAGGAAAAAAGTCTTGTGACAACAGGATATGATAATGTGATAACACATTAGCTACTTAGCTAGGATGTTGCCTATTTATAATCCTGCTGTAAACTTGCAGTGTGTATCCTGCTGTGCAAAAATACTTGAAGCTATGTGATTATTTTTGTTTGATTTTGTTTCCTTATAATGACAAATGAATTAGCTAGATGACTTTGCTGCTTCTGGCAAATGCTTCAAAAATTTAAATGATTTGAAAAAAAGTTAATTATATGATGCTGTATGTTTTGCTGTGTAACTGCATTATAACCGGTAACAGATATCGCCTGATTATTAACACAGTTACCTCTGATGGCACCGTATATCTTGCAACACTAAACATGTTTAACAATAATACAATATCATATATATATATATATATATATATAATCAAAGAAACACTCACTTCACTTTTGTTTTCTGTTCCTTCTTTGCTTCTTTCTCTCCTTCTTCCTTTGCCACTTGTGCTTCACCTTCTTTTTGTGTGCGATGCAAGCTAAGAACTTTAGTCCAGCGATTCATTGTAGAATTTACAGTGTACTGTATTTATAATTAGTCAATATGCACGGTAGTAGCAGAGCATGATCCCGGAATCCTTTTTTTTTTTTAGGCAGAAGAACAATAATGCACTTAGATGGTATGTGTGTGCATGTGTGTTTGGGTGCATGCATGTATGTGTGTGTGTGTGTTTGTGTTTGCCTACGCAATGTTTGGCCTCATAACCCTATCTTCATAGTAACAAGCGAATCATCCTGGGCAGTACAGGAAGAAGGTGATGTTGGTTGCTGCAGTGACATCTCCCTGGAGGGACTCACATGAACAAGGTGCCTTTCTGACACAGTAAAATGTCTGAAACCCCCAGATGGTAAAGAATATTATATACAAAGATGTATTTGTATATAATGATTCTTGTACTATATATAAGGCTGTACTATTCTGTGACTGAAACAAAATTAAAGTTTGTGCCTTAAATGATAGAAGCATTTATGCAGCAGCAAGTTGTTTTATGTTATTTTATAGGTTTTATAATCTAGTGCACAGTAGACATCTTATAGCTGTGGGTAAGAATGACCTGACAAGGCATGTCTTGGTGCAGTCGTGTCATTTTGTCTTTTATGGTGCTATTTTACAAGTAGAAATTTTGCCCACACCCCTTTAAGTCCCTTTGAACTATTATCCCCCGCCCTTGTTTTACAATTCCCGTGTCTCAGCTTGGTGAGAATTCCTTGCCGTTCTACCCATCATGCTCATCTCCACCAGGTGGCAGCATGCTTAACAAATGACTGTCACTCTTTCACTCATTTGCTATGCTGTTTATCCTATCTATGATCACAGGAAGCCTGGAGCCTCTGCCAGGGGACTTGGGGCATGAGGTGGGGTTCAGCCCAGACAGGGTGCCAATCCATCACAGGTCAATTAGTGTAATTACCAATTACCAATTAGTCTAATCTTCATCTCTTTGGACTGTGGATACCCAGAAGAAACCCACCAAGAATGGGAAGAACGCACAACCTTCATGCACACAGACCCAAGGTGGCAGGTGATCATGGAGGTGTGAGGCCACAGTGCTAAAAATCAATCACTTGCTAGATGATTATATTTACATGCAATAAAGGAACATATCCTCATCCTTTTATATTCAGTTCCCCTAACAACTTCCTACCTGCAAATAGTTTCTATACACAGATATGCAAAAAATAAACAGACACCAAATGTTTGTAGTTATTTGAGTAGTCGGTTAAAATTATAATTCAGTTTACCGTATTGTCTATTTAGTGCTGAAAAAAAGGATAGTACACTCCATACTACACAATCCTGGGCTATATATATTTTTTTTATTTATTAAAAAAGAGCAAAACAAATCAAGGGTAAAATTCTCTGAACTTTAAGGGTTACGTAACAGCAACAGTCAGTTGTTATTTTAAAGCACAAATTCAACTGTTCTGGAATAGTTATTGAAGAACATTGTTAAGTGCATTTGCAAAACTCATTGAGCACTGTGATGAAACTGGCTCTCATGAAGATTGTCCCAGGAAAGCAAGATCAAAACTTACCTCTGCTGCAGAGGAGAAGTTCATTTAGAGTTACCAGCCTCAGAAATCACCAATTAACAGATGAGACCTGTTATTAAGGCTTTACAGAGCATAAGTATCAGACGCATCTCAATATCAACTGTTTAAAGAAGATTATTGCATACTATTATTATAGAAATTGAAAATAAAAGAAATTGAATTCAGGAAAGACCTTGGAATTAGAAAGTGTGTCCAAACGTTTAACTAGTAGTGTATAGCCACTCAATAAATGTCTGTAGAGACATTAAAAAGAAAAAGAAAACTTGAAAGACAGTAGCAGGGCTCAGTGGTTGGCACGAGAGAGTGTCTTGGGTTGTTTGATTAGTTTATGCATTATAGTTGGTACAGTCAACTCAGGTAGCTAACCATGTACAGTAGCAGAACTAATAGGAAGCCTGGGATGTTATGTACTTACAGAAAAAACAACCTATTTTATATTACACTGCATTTTTAATACAAATAAAGTGTATTAAATATAAATAAAGCTACTGGCCCTACTATCCTTTCATATTGGCACTGACAGGTGGCTTAGTGGTTAGCACTGTCACCTTGCACGCCTTGTTCAAATCCCCCCTTGTGTCTGTGCGCATATAGTTTGCATGTTCTCCCTGTGCTTAGTGGGTTTCCTCCAAAATTAGTCTACTTTTTCGATTTTTTTCCCCACGATTCACTCTCTGTTTGCCGAACAGGGAGTAAATAATGAAATAATACTATCACTGATTAAAGCTGATCAGCTTATTTCTAGCCTTAACCTGTTAAGTACTGTTAAGTAAGTTGTATTGTTTACATACACACACTCATTCCCACACTCTGGGCAATTTGGAAACACCAATTAACCTAATCTGCATGTCTTTGCACTGTGGTAGGAAACCAGAGTACTCTGAGGAATGAAACCCAGACCCTGAAGGTGCAAGGCAATAGGGCTAACCACTAAGCCACCGTTTCGCCACCTACATAATCTAAGGCTAATGATAAACGAATGATAAAAAGCAAGTTGTTATTTGATATCGAAAAATGTTTAATCATTGATATGTTACATCTTTTATTCAACATTTAAAGAAAGAGTCTCAGGTGTAAAGCTTTCTGAGTAATTAGTTATTAATATTTAATAATATAGGACTATTCTTATAGAATATGGCTATATTTTTATAAATTTCCCTCTCCCTCAGATCAACCCAACATGGGTTGAACCCTGAGCAGAACAGAGGTGTGTCTGATTAATCAGTGCATGAGTAGCGGTTCGAGACGTCACATCGTCCCTTTGCGTGTGGGTGTGTGCATGAGGAGCCTTATTTATTTTACCACTCGAATTCGGACCAGCCCTTGCGTCTTGCGCGAGAGCTGGCTCTTAGCTCTGATTGGCAGGAGCGCTCATAAGCAAGGCGTACTAACCAATCCTAGAGCAGGGGGCGGGATTTGACAGAATACGGGTAAGGAAAAATAATGCATCGGAGGAACTCGAGAAAGAAGATGGCTGCGCAAGGAGAGAGGGAATGAGCTGGGAGAGAGAGAGAGAGATTTGATGGTGGAGGACAGGCCCGCTGCAGCGCGAGACGGAGTGTGGAACCGGTGGAGTTTCTGATACTGTCTTCCTCTTCCGTTAGACGTTATTCGGTCGAGAGTGAAGAGCTGAGCCGCTTGCCTTTGGCTAACTGCAGAGTCAGGACTAGCTAACAGTTATTCCTTCAATATTAGTGGCATCTCCTCCTCCTCTAGTGATCCTGTGTGGAAGGAAACCGGCTTTAATCAGTAAGGTGAGTGTTTTGGTTCTCTGGTTAAGAGACCTGGGGCTTTCTGTTAATTACCCCCCTCCCATATTCCAGCTGAGCCTCAGAGCGAGCTAATGTTAGCTAACACTCAACACTGTGGTGCATGACAGCAATGATTAACGTCAGCTGTGTGGAAAGTGTTTACTCATCATCGTCACTGCACAGCTAGCTAACCTAGTGTGTGTGTGTGTGTGTGGGGCTAGCTGGCACTGTCTTTGTATAACGGTCCTTTCCTCAGGGTGCCTATGAAACAGCAAAATGTCCCCAGGATTTCCTAAGGAGGTGTGTGTGTGTGTGTGTGTGTGTGTGTGTGTGCGTGTGTATACCAGCATACCAGTGTTTATACCAGCAGCCTACCTGTTTGAACACAAACACTTGTACAGCACTCCTGTACTGTGTAGGCCCAGAAAACAGAGAACTAGAGACATTACTATTGCAGGTCACATTCCTCGAATGATCAAAGTTTAGTACCCCATATACAAGGTTGTGGGGG
The DNA here is from genome assembly GCA_028570985.1 of Heterobranchus longifilis. NCBI lineage: Eukaryota > Metazoa > Chordata > Actinopteri > Siluriformes > Clariidae > Heterobranchus > Heterobranchus longifilis. The sequence continues at coordinate 25,727,279 of JAOVVB010000049.1, forward strand.
CCTGGAGCCTATCCCAGGAGACTAGGGGCACAAGGCGGGGTACACCCTGGATGGGTGAACCCACTCGTATACACACACACTCATTAACACACTGTGAAACACTTGGGACCTAATTAGCCTAATCTCCTCAAGCACACCCGAGTTGTGAACGCACCTGGTCTCTGGAGGGGAAGAGTGACGGTGCTAACCACTAAGCTGCTCAAAGTTCGGTCATACTGAAGTAATAATAATAATAACAACAATATTAATAAAGAAATAAACTACAAACATGGCAGTATGCTTTTGCTTGAACAATTGCACAATCACATATACCTATTATTATTATTATTATTATTATTGCTTGTGCCTATCGCAGTCAGTAAGAAATTCTGTTCTGTCTTTCTGTCTTCTGTATCCTCGATAATGTGTAATGTAAAGATAAATCTTTTTCTACTTCTGGCTCTTTCTGTTTTGGAGTCGCCAAGACTGATAACAGAGTCTGTATATTTGATTTGGTTTGATCCTAACTATCTTGTGACTGGCACTGGGAGTGCTCTTGTGCGACCCCTCAGTTGCTCGCTGGGCATTGACCCTAGGACTCGTCCTAAAACAAACATAAAGGATTTATTATAATCTTTTTCTAGTTATTAAATCAAGTAAAAAGAGAGACACTCCAGGGGAAAAAACAACAGTCTAGATTCTGTACAAAGGTGCAACAGTATTGCTTTTTTTGTATACCTTAGTTGTATTAATAACCTGGAAGATACACTTTCTGGCCAAAAAAACCCAGATTGTCACTATTTCAGAAGGGTAAAATTATTGGGCTGCATCAAATATAAAACAACTAAGGAGCTGGAACTGGGTTAAGCACCTTCAAACATTATCAAAACCTGGAAGGATAGTGCTGAACCGTTAACTTTGTGAAAGAAATGTGGTTGGGAAGAAATGACTAATGGACATCAATTATACAATTGGTGAGTTGCATGGTAAAAATCACAATCACAATGTGATGAGAACTCGCAGGATTGGGACTAAACAGCTTTGTGAGTGAGTCTCATCAGAAAAAAAAGCTTCAATTTGCTAGAGAGTATAAAGAATGGACCTTGGATCAAAGGGAAAAGTTATGTTGTGATGAGTTTAGAATGAGCAATTTTCCAGAGCAATGGGTGCCTTTTCCAGAGCGATCAGGGTAAGAAGGGAAGCACATGAATTGATGCACCCATCATGCATAGTGCACGCTATACAAGTCTATTGAGGCAGTGTTGTGAGGTTCTGAGGTTGCTTCAGTTGGTCAGGTCTAGACTCAGTTATGTGATGTTATGTGATGTTATGTTATGTGGCAATAAAATGATGTCAGCTGATGACCTGAATTTCCTGAAAATAATCATGTGGAAAATGTGCTTACCATTTGGCTTTTTTTTTGTTTGCTTTTGTGACCTGTCAGTCATTTTACGAACACTGTATTGACAGTTTAAGTTCTTTAGAATGGAAAATAATCATTCAAACATTGAACCCGCATAACTGCTAAAGATCTAATGTTGGTGGAAATGATTAATCTTATCTAAGGCACCTTTAAAAGGATTAGTGATGCATTAGACACAACACTAAGCACAGGTTTCACTTCCATACGGTACATGTCATGGTGATGTAACCTACTAATAATAAAGCCACAACATTTACAAGAATCAGATATCATCATAAATGTCAAAGGCATCAGTTTGTGTTAGTATGAAGAGATTTTACTGTGACAACTAAGCACTCAGACATTTAGTGGAAAATATTGTCAAACAGAAACATTTGGTAATTAGGGCGCTAGGTGTAGTGCCTGTAGCTTGGTCAAAGATTTCACACTAATTCTTACAGGTGTTCGTTCAAGCTACCTCAGTTAAATTGTAATTACTCTTTCAGTGTATTGTTTTTTCTTACAGCAATGACTCCAGAACACCCTGAATCGAGCTTGGACTATATTTGTGTGATGTTTCAGTTAAATTAAAACTTGCATCCCACTTACAGTGTACTTCTATAATAGTGTTCCTGCTTTAGTTTTGCACTAGATCGGCAAAAATTATGTGCCCAAGAAGTAGGGACATCTGAACAACAAATTTAAACAAAAAAAAAAATCATGTTGTGATTATTTTTACACATATTGCAACTACGATATGTAACTATTTAATGCGTCATTTTGGATGTATCTGGGCTAACAGCAAATGATGTCACAAATTATCCCATTAAGAGGATATTTTTGGTTCTGTTTTTATTGTATCTGAGCACTTGTGGGGTGAAGGATACCTTCCACAAGGGTCCAACAGTGGTAATCTAGCGACGTTGAGATCGAAACAGATTCTTAACTTAATGACGAACTACATAAATTCTTGATTGTGTATACTACTTGTACTAAATTAATGAGGGCAAGGGGTAGTTCAGTGGTTAATGCACTGGATCAAGTTCTCAAGTTCAAACCCTACCACCGCTACTGTTGGGCCCTCGAGCAAGGTCCTTTACTCACAGCTGCTCAGATGTGTAATGAGATTAAATAAAAATTATAATGTAAGTCGCTCTGGATAAATAATTGCACAGGTCCATATTGCTATTTTGATTTTTATGCGATTCTTTGTGCAGCAGTACCAAGAAGCACATGAAAAATATGTGTCAAACTGGAAGGCATGGTGGCACAGAGTGTACCATTGCCACTTCACTGCCCCAGGATCCACACTTTAATTCAGTACTTTGTATGTCCTCCCTGTGTCTTTGTGGGTTTTAACTAGGTTCAACAGTTTCCTCCTACCTTTCAAAAGCATGAAAATGAGTGGATTAGCTACACTAAATTAGACATGGAACTATCTTTTAGGTGCATAAATAAAATTCATGTTTTGCTTACAATTCTCAAAGACTGAGAGACAGAGTTTGGCCAGGGAGTAATGCTGAACTACACCGATTAACCAAACAAACAGAAATTTTGGTTGTACTGGATCTCTGCCCCATTGATACTACAGCATTTAGTTATACTGTGACCTGGCTCATAGTGTGTCCTAAAGTACACTCACAGTAGTCTGCATAACAATATATTTAAGGAACAGATACTGCCCGAGGCACATTTTGCCTGTGTAAGCGTGCATGTTTATGAAAAAAAAAACAAGTGCACGGTGGTGTAGCGGGTACTTCCTCACACAGTTCTATTCTAAACAGTAGCTGAAATTAAATGAGTGAAGGTATATTTTGTTTACTTTCGCTTACTACATTGATCACCTGGCTAAAGTGCAAAACAGTAGAAGAGGGGCACCAGTGGGGTTGTCTTGTAGTTTTTTCAGAGTTGAACTCATTGTTTCTAAACTAATTACCCTTTCCTCTGAGACAGTCAAGTCAGAACTTGAATTCTCTCAGTGAGTAAGCAAGGATGAGTAAGGACGGGCGGACGCCTTTGCTTAGCTTGACTGCACGTTACACTTGACGGTTGTTGACAGTGCCTAAGGGAAGGCTGATCAACTTGGTAACTCAGGATCAAGCGCATGTCTCTCTCTGCCACGCAAGCCTGTTGCTAATTCATCTTGCGTCTTCTCCTACACGCAGTGCGCGGGTAGCGTTAAGATCGAAGCTCATGGTGAGTCATGTCGGAGGCCTGCAGTTCATAATGGGTTTGCTTCCTTGTGGAGCGTAATAACTGTGTGCCATAAAACCCTGCACAAACGTACGTTAAAACCAAAACCACACAATGAAGCACTGGCTGTTCTGGATACAGCTGTCATAAAGCTTAGCACACTCACAAGTGCATAAGAGGCAGTTTTGCATTTTATTGTGCAGCTGACTGTTCTTTGATCACTTACTTATCGTACTGAAATGTGACCTGCAGTAGTAATAACCACCTGTTTCCTTTACCTTTAACTAAAGATATCAAGAATCTGATACTTGGACAAAAACCAATCAGAAGGATCAGATATCAGAGAAAACATATTGAGTGCTGTAACAAATGGCAAAGATAGGAATTGGATTAAATTTATTTTTTTTTTAACAGACTGGTGCACAGTCATGTTGGAAGAGGAAGGGCTCATCCCCAAACTGTTCCCACAAAGTTGATTAAAATTGAATATGTCTTGGTATACTGAAGAATTAGAAGTTCCTTTCACTCGAAGTAAGGGACCGAGTCCAACTCCTGAACAACAACCCCACACCAGTTCCAACATCACCGCGCACCAGTGCACAAAGCAAGGTCCATGAAAACATGGATGAGCGAGTTTGATGTGGACGAACTTGACAAGTCCTGACCTCAACCCGATAGAACACCTTTGGGATGAATTAGAGCGGAGACTGCGAGCCAGGCTTTCTCTTCCAACATCAGTGTCTGACCTTACAAATGTGCTCCTGAAAGAATGGTCAAGAATTCCCAGAAACGCGCTCCTAGACTTGTGAAAAGCCTTCCCAAAAGAGTTGAAGCTTTATAGCTGCAAAGGGTGGGCCAACATCATATTAGACCCTATGGATTCAGAATTAGATGTTAATCAAGTTCATATGCATGTGAAGGCAGGCGAGTGTATACTTTTGGCAATATAGTGTGCGTGTGTGTGCGTATGCGCATGTATATACACTACCGTTCAAAAGTTTGGGGTCACTTGTAAATTTCTTTGTTTTTGTTTAGTGATTTATTTTCTACATTCTA
>JAOVVB010000049.1:25734623-25747518 GCA_028570985.1 Heterobranchus longifilis
AGGCAGAGACGTCTGCTCGGTCTTGTTAAATAGTTTTAAACCCCTCAATTCTGCCAATTCCCCCTGCCAATATTTAATGTTTTAAATAAGATATGTTGGCACAAAACATTTATTTAAAATTCCTGAATGTTGCCTCTGGCAAGTCGCGGCACGCGCTAAATTGCGGCATCTCGCGGGAAAACGCGCAGTCTTAATGACGACATCTGTAATTCAATCCTGAGCACATAGACAAGGTAATTTTTTGTGGAAGTTGTGGAATGATGCTCAGCCTAGTCATTGTTGTTGTTGAATTTGTATGGTTACCGAGATGTGAACTTGTTTGGCCAAATAATGAGCTCTAGCTATGGATAACTAGTAGTGGTTAGTTTTTGTTTTTGTTTTTTTTACTTCAAATTTGGCTAGATTTTGGTCTGTGTGTTGTTAATTTACTGGCTTTTAGCTAGCTGGTTAGAAATAGAAGGCTAGATTAATACAGCTATGCAGCTGTGTGTAGCTTTAAAAAAACAGCATCAAGTTGCCTCTGTGGTCAGAGAGATTTCAGCACCGCAAACATTGAAACTTTGACCTGAACTTATATTTCAGCTAGGTGATAGATATTAAGTGATTAGTTGATTCTATAGGTTGTACAATAATGCATTTATGATTTGACAAAAAGTTGATTTAAGAGCTCTGCTGCTTGACCAGGCACTTGACCAGCCAACAGAAGTTTAGCATGAGCTTTAGCTGAAGTTTAGAGATTTAACTCTTTTACCCAATACCCAGTCAAGTTCATTCTTCTATACTAGTAATAATAGACTATTTCTGTTTTCTGACTTTTGAATACATAGACTTCATCTTAAACAGTGTACTAAAAGCTAAATCACATGTCAGTACACAATTGGTAGGTCTACAGTTAAGGTTTGACTTTATTGTACTACACAGCCTTGAATTCTCCTTGAGTGTGTATTGTTTGCTCTCACGGTCATAAGATTAATCCACACATTGAACAGGAGACTGGCAAACAGATCTTGTTTTTCTGCAAATTTTCTTTTCCATTTGAATCAGATTAATTTAGTAAGTTTCAAATGCACTGTGAATGTTATAACTCTAAAATTATAACTCTTTCAAAAATTGTCAATCTAGGACATGAAATACTTTTCGTGTGTTTTTGAGAACGGCCTCGCTCTGAGCATCAACCCCTCGTTCAGCTGTCCAGGCAGAGGCAGATCAACTCAGCTGCCATTGCTCTAACTTAATTTGTGCCTTTGCCAGCAAATTGAATTACTTATTGTATTACTTTTCAGTGGCCTCATGTATTGTAAGCTCTTGTTTAGCTCTTTGCTAACTGCAATTTCAATGGATCGATGGATTGGATTTCAAACAGCAGTTGTAAAGTTTGGAGTGTTTAAATTTTGTAAGAGGACACTCAGATGCTTCCAGCAAGGACATAAAGTTTTCTCATTCATTTTGAATATTGTTGTGAAATTAATTTATCATTTTGAATAGTTATTAAAATGATTTTTTATTTCACTAAATGTTCAATGGTTTATTAATTTATCTATTAAATATTGAAATAAATAGTGATTATTGGTTTAAATAAAGCATAGAATTAAGAAATAAAAGCATGACAGCATGATTTTAAAGGGAGATACGATGAGGTATTCTGCTTATATCAGTTGCGCTTGCCAGTGCATTTTCAACTCTTATTTTTATGTACTTGCAGGTACAATTGATGTTGTGGACTGTCTTCTAAATAACTCACACCCTGCACTTAAATTATACCAGAAAAAAACACTTTGTCCTTCAGTAGACACTGCACATTTCCTGTTTTTTCAGGCCAGGTGTTTATTTATTTATTTATTTATCTATTTTTGCTGCTTTTGAAGAACTGCGAGAGAATTTATTGTGCTTCTGCTATTAGTTCGGCAGGAAATGTTCTCGATGTTGTTACAGATAGACAGACCAGATAAAAATTCTGGAGCAGATTTCATCTCTCTGGCTTCTGTTGTAGTGTAGTGACCTCACTTATCTGTAATTATGCTGATGAACAATAGTCTGCTGTCAGTCTGCTTTGCTTTCTAATGCCCAGCTCTCCATTTCATGGATTTTCCTATGAAGGGCTACAGATTCAAATTCATGGCTTGCCATGGCACGAATACTCTCGGGTATGATTAGCTATGGTGTAGGTTGCGAAGTGCTTAAGCAGAGCTAATATGAAATATGGTGACACTGTAAAGGCACAGAAAAACAGCTGGTTTGATGGGGTGAGCCCAGGAATAATGATGATTACTTATGAATAGAAGATATGCTACAAGGTTCTATGGATCCTTTCAGAGAGACCTACAATAACTGACAAAATGACTGAGAACAACAACCATTGTCACAGTTATGGCACTTGTTACCTTCTTTCCATCACCTGACTGTGGATTTATTACACTCCTAAGCTGTTGCTGTAGTGTCATATCAGTTCTCTTGGCACTGCACAATTCGAGATTTTGTGCATTGTGCAGTGCTGCAAGGGACTTTTATTTTGGCTTTTGTGTTGCCTTGCGTTTTTGTTTTCACAGTTCCTGTTTACATTACTGTTTACTTAGGCCTTCTGACGTTCTGAAACCATTGCCCGGCTATGATCGACAGCATCTGCACATCTGCACTGTGGAAAGTTTCTGTGGAGTCATAAAAAGTCATGCTCAAAAAATTACATGAGTCACCCTGAGACACCCCTTTAAGCCACAGTCATGCTCACACTTGCCGAAGTTTCATAACAGTTCATTAATTATTAGCAAAAATGGCGAAAGTGGGAACTGCGCTTAAGAAAAAGGAGTTGGCATTGGTGCATGGAGTGGAAAATATTAGAGATGTTCAAATGGAGGCAAATCCACTGCTGTTATGCATGTCATTCCTGTTGTTAGTTTGATTTTTCCAGTGGTGACGTCTCTTAAAAATTTATGTTACTACACCACCTCCCTGTGAAACAGAGAAGGACTGCACGTTCTCCAACTACAATAATTTGGTATTTGCAGAGCACAGTCAGTAGTTACATTTCGACACTCTGATCGTAATCATTCCGCATAAATGTTTACATGCATGCTGATCCGATAAGACTTGAATTTACATGCAAATTTTGTGACCTTGTGCAAAGTGGTATTTAATCTCCCGGAAGTATAACAGAAGAAACAGAAGGGTTTTTTTTCCCCTTTCATTTTGAGGTTAGTTTAGGCTTCCCAAATTTTTTTAGATGAATCCTGGCTTTTGCTTTAAAGAATTCAGTTTCACCCATGCTTGGTTAGATGCATTAGTCTGTATGAAATGTAAGCCAATCAGTGCCTCTTTTACAGTTTTAAATAAAGATCGGTCGAGTTTACCAATCAGCAGTGGAAGTATTCACCCCACCACCCTAATGTCCCCCCTAATGTTGGAAAACAAGTGCAGAAAGAATATATATTAATTCTGACAAGAGAGAAAAGTCTTAAGTGTTTACATGGCTGATATTTACCTAATAAACAAATTATCAAATATTTAAACCACGCATCTAGTTCTGATTAATAATTCAATCTGCTCCAGAACGGGTCAGAGTGTTTCAATTGAAGTGTTTACATGATGCATTTTTGTTCTGATTTTGTAATTACCAGTGGACTTCTAGGGTCCATGTAAATGCCACTAGTGCTACTGTCAGTGTTGGCTGCATGGTTGTGATGGACAGATCATGGATTGTCTTGTGCTTTGAGACTCAGCACTGGCCTCTTATGCCTTGTGGCTCAAATGGCATGCTGCCAACCTTTGGGGTGATTTGAAGTTCTTTTTGGGAAGCAAGCCATCTTATGTGAGATGTTTTTTTTTTCTTCTTCTTCTTCTTCTTCTTCTTCTTCAGGAAGCTTTCAGGATTTTTGGGTTTTATAGGAAGCTATTGGAATGTAAAGTTCTATTTTCTTTTCATAAAAGGGTCCATAAAAATAAATAGAGATGCAGCTCAAGTACTGTTACTTCTAACATCGGATTTCTCTTGCTCTCTCCTCTGTGAGGCTACAAATAATACATTATTATTCGTATTTTCTCCACAAAGGCATGACTTTAATAAAATTAGATCAATGATAATGCTTAAAGAAAAAAAAGCTTGTCAGACATTAATGACTTAAAGAACAGTGGTTCTTTGAACCTTAAATGTTCTAATGACACAGCAGCAGAATGTTCCTCTGTTTAAACTTTTCTGAGGACTCCGCCCTGCCATTACAAAAACTTCCTGGAATATCATGAGACGGTTTCCTTTCCATAAAGGAATTTAAGCTTTTAATTCAGCTGTTTTTAATTCAAGAAATTTGATTAGAGTCAGCTGATACTTAAAAAAAACACTAAAGTGGGTTTGCATCATTTGATTAAGGGAAGGTGAGGAACAGACATCCCTTTAGAACAGTGGTTCCTACGCTAGAGACGTTTTTTTTATAGATGGATTTTGTCTTTTGTTTCACTTATTTATTTTACAAATTAATATTAGAAATGTGAAAGACAGATTTTGTATGCTAAAAGTAAGAAATTTTACTGTGAATCACATTCCAATAAGCCATGTTTAAATTAAATCAAATTTAAATAAATTAAAAGGTCAGTTTTTAGTCCTTAAAGCACAGCAGTTGAAATAGAAAAGGTTTCCCCATCCATCTTTGTTAAATATACTAGTGTTATGTCTCAAATTACATACTTTAATACCTTTACTTAATGCATATACTAATTTGTACCACCTGGCACAGTATGTTGGGTTTGATGCGCACTGTGTCTAGCTTTAATAAGTGCAGGGCAAGTCATTTTTTTAATTTCTTTTTTTATGGACTTATTCCCTTTCTCAGGGTTGCCACATTATTCAATTCTTTCGGCCACCACTCACCAATTTCTCACGGTGGGGGACTGGCTCTCCAGTGGCTGAGTATTTTCTGTAGGCATAGGGTTATTTGCCTTGCCCATGGGCTTAACAGTGGCCACCTAACGGTGGCAGAGTTCAAACCCCCAACCCTCTGATCAGCAACCCTGAGCCTCAACCACAGAACGTCACTAAATACTTGTAGCAAAATATTCAAATATCACTACAGAGATATAGAATTTGTACAGGAATGAACGGTCAGATAACCAGGTTTATTTAAAATAGAATGCATCCATCCTAAGTGATACAGTAAATCGCCAGACATGATTACATAATTTCTAACTTCCACGCATTCGACAGATAAAGTTGGGCTACTCGATGTTGCTGTGTTTGGGTTTTGATAGCAACATGCTAGGTGGCTAACTTTGGAGAGTGATATAAAACTTCTTTCAAAAACCATCCATCTGTATACTCAGTGTTTTAGATTTAACGAACAAATATATCTGTACAGTATGTTGATTAAGCTAAAGCTAATACTTGTTTATACAATATAACTAATTTGACAGGAAGACGTTTTACTTTGTTTATTTCTGATGCCGTGCACAGTTTTTGATGTGCTCTGTAAGCAGAAATGAACTTGCATTTTGGGATTGTGAAATTATGTTTCAGCTCTTGGCTATTTCATACAGATTGACTTCTTGTGCACATGTTGAAATCAGCTTAGTGATGGTAATATAAGGTAATTCCAAATAACACCACATCTTTTTTTTTTTTTAATGGTAAACTAGTTGGGAATATGGCTGAGAGTTGGGAATTCTAGACTCATGCGCTTTGGAAATCCCTAGACAAACCAATTATTGTCTCTCTATTCTTATCAGCTATCGGCTATCAGAGCAGGGAACATTCATTTTTTTTACACACATGTATGTTGATAACGTAATAAAATGTTGTTTAACATTTAACGGAAAATTGCACTATTCTGTTAATATAAATCTAGAATTAAGGTTTGTGTTCACCAAACTTTTATAATTGTCTATTGTTTGCACCCCAAAATGTTTGAGAACTCCTACATTATAACAGTTTGTGTTATTGTGTATATAATGTTCAAATGTTTTGCATATAACTTATGTAAATTTTGCATAACTTTAGGAGATCAGCAGAAGAGCTTTGATCAGAAATATGAGCAGATATACATTAGATGTCATGTGGGGGTGTGTGTTCATCTCCTCTTTCTTTCCATTGTGTATTTACTCTTTGTTGCATTGCAGGTGTGCAGGACACATCACTGCCTGACTCACCCTTTCTCTCTCTCTGCAGGTATGGAGTGGTGTCGGCTACAGACTGGATGACATTGCTGACCTGTCTCAGTCCCACATTCTGACTGCCCTGCTATTCTGACAGTTCTTGCTGAGGACACCAGCGGGACTCTGCCCTTTTTATGCTCTCACCTCCCATTCTCTCTCGTGCACCTGTACACACTCCGTCTTTGGCTGTTTTTGTATTTTATGCTCCCTTCCTTCCCCTCTTCCCCTTTCTTCTCCTCTCTTCTTTTCCCTTCCTCCTCCTCCTTTTCTTTCTTCCCTCCCTTTCTCTCCTCTGGTCTTTCCCTTTGTCCTGGAAGAGCCCCACCTCAAGAATTTTGACCTTAGGCCAAGAAGCTAAGATGAGCTGGCTGAGTCGTATAACTCCCAGGGGTCCAGATGGGCGGAGCAGTCGGAATGTTGCCCCATCTAGCCCATGCACTGCCGACCCCGAGACATGCTTGATGGTGTTTGAGAACCATTGGAGACAGGTAATATATAATCGCAAACATGCTTAACTGTTGTGTTATGTACTGCACTGTTTCTAGTTGTAGTTTTTGCTCATCAGGGTATAAAGTTTCTGACCAATAGACAATAAAATGAAGCACAGGACTTGCAATGCACATGGCCCTGGCCATCACTTTTTCTTTTTCTTTTTTTACACCACCGCATCTATCCTCTCCTCCATCAACATAACCACTAATGTCATTTTCTCAAGTCTCGTATTATCAGTGATCTTCCCTCTCCTGAAGTTGGTTAAAAATGACTGCATTCAGACAAAATCTATTGTTTTCTCAGCGTTTCAGTTTATAGATTACATAAAACTGATTGAAGACGTTCAAGCCATTTGGGAGCTGGGGAAATGGGAGGCACAAACTGCTGAAATCGGCCAGCACTCGTTAGTTGAAAAGGTTTCAGGGACAACAAAAGGATGTTGATACAGGAACATATCCTGTTCATCCAACTATGACTGCAAGACATTTCATCTTTGCTTGGTTCAAGTGTGTAGAGCATCTTTGATTCTGTGACAAACACCATTGTTTATTAACTTTTGCGTCACCTCAATAATATATGAGTGTTTGTGCTCTTTGTGTTCCATAGCTCTTAAATAACACAAGTAACTTCAATAACTTAAAGTCTGAATCCATAGGCATTTTTCCTTATATAAAAGCAGGAGGCATTTAATCACTTAAATGCTGCTGTTTTTCTCCTCTTTTCTTATCATCTGTCTCTCATCTACATTCACAGGTGTCGTGGGTATTGGATCAGAGGGACTCTGTGGCAGGGGGAGCTGATGATTTGACAGCTGTGAGGAATCACACTGATCAAATGCTATGTCTGCTGGCAGAGGAAAGACCAGCAGGGGGCGACAGTGATCCACCAGGTACAATATAACCCATTTAAACTTTCTAAACGCCATGTGTGGGTCATTCAGCACATCTGTAATATGTGATACAAGTATTTTTAAACTGTGAACTCAGCTGTGTGGTTGCTAAAGAACAAGTCATGTTCTATCAATGGAACTCTCTTGTAACAAAAGATCTTTTTATTTCCCATATTAGTTTTGGTTTGAAAAATAAAATAGCATGTTAAAACACACTATAACTATAAAATTAGCTGATGAAAAAGTGTCGCTGCATGAACTGTAGGTTAAGCTCAGGACCAGAAACAGTGGTGATATTATAACATCTCGCCCTCAGCTTTAGGTCCTATTTTGGAGCTGGTGGTGTCTGAGAACATCCTGGAACGCCTGGTACAGTGGCATGTTCGTCGTGGTCTAGACCCTGACAGCCAAACGGCTCTGCTGAAGCTTTTTGAAATGCTGATTGGCCAATCCCATCAGCCCTTGCTCCAGATCAGCGCCGTGCTCCAGCCACTGCTCATCCTGCTGGGAGCCTGTGTAGACCCTCAGTTCGGCTGTCCCGCTAACCTGGAGGCCAGCCTCGTATTGCTGCTCAACCAGGTGTGGATGTGTTTGCTTACAGTTATTAAACTCTTTTTTTAAATCTATTGATTTTTGATTGTTGACCATTAAATTTTTTTTTATCTTAAACATCTGTGATTCAAAATATTATTACTATTCCTAATGATTTTTTGTCAATAAAAAATGTCAATAATAAAGATGAAACTCACGTGATTCAAATATGTGGTGTTGTTGAGTAAATAAATAGCAAGAGCTAAAAGGATATTTGTTGCTAAGAAAACCCATGGTAATAAACATATGGATGAGAAACTGAACTCAAACCTAACTCTAATCTTAATAACCCTAAAAATGTTACTTTATTTCAAGTAAATTCTTGTGTATGTGTGTCTTAAGGTTTGTGTGTCCATGGCGAGGCAGCCTGCTGTGTTGGAGCTGTTGTTTAGGTGTGGTACAATCCAGCAGGGTCCCACAAACCTGTTGATTTTCTCACTGCTGGTACCGTTTATCCATCGAGATGGAGCTCTGGGACAACAAGCTCGCGACGCCTTGCTTTTGGTCATGGCTACCTCGGCCAGCAGCCACGCTGTGGCCCGCTACATCACTGAGAACTCCTACTTCTGTCCGGTAGGTGTGGATGCGTGTGCCTTTGTATTAACCAGTCTCTGTCTCATTACTATATACTGGTCTCTGTCTCAGTGCTACACCACACCATGTCTGCCTCAACGCTACAAACTCGCTGAACTGGAAAGTTGAATCTATAACTCCATGTCCTAGGTACTTGCGACAGGCCTGAGTGCACTGTATTCCTCTCTGCCACGGAAGATTGAGGTGCGTGGTGATGATTGGCATGCCCTGCGGCGGGAGGACTGGATGGGCGTGTCCTCTCTGGTCCTTTTCATGAACAGCCTAGAGTTCTGTAACGCCGTGGTACAGGTGGCACACCCACTTGTCCGCTGCCAGCTAACTGATTACCTCCACAATGGCTTCCTGGTACCAGTCATAGGTCCTGCCCTGCACAAGGTGACACACTGTTCTTCACCCCACCGTATGCATGTGTGGTGATGTGTCTAATATTATATATGCTCAGAGTCATTTGACAGGCATTGTTATGAAGTATAATTTATTTTTTTCCTCTCTGTCCATCCTTGAAATCCAGTCATCTGTGGATGAAATGATAGCAAGTACAGCATATCTGGACTTATTTTTACGTAGTGTCGCAGAGAAAGCTCTTCTCAAGACCTTTCTTCGCTTCATACTGCTGCATCGTCATGACAACGACACAATCCTCGATACATTGCTCACACGCATCAGCAGCAACTCTCGGGTAAGTCTCGGCCTCAGATTTGACAGATCTGTCTAGTTTTCTTTTCCACTGGGGGAGGAACTCTGTATCTGTTTCCTGCATAGCTGACCAATGCCTTCATGTAGTTTTATGACGGGGGGCAGTGTGTTGTAACTTTCTGTGCCTCTGTCACTCTGTAGCTGTGCATGGTCTCTCTCAGTCTCTTCAAGACTTTGCTCTCCCTCAACTGTGAAGACCTTATGCTCCAGCTTGTTCTCAGGTGTGTGTCTGTGCCACACGTACACAATTACCTTCATCCTTCTTCAGTCCCTGACTGATGTCAATTCAGAGCAGTCATTAATTTGCTGTTTCATGTGTAGGTATTTGCTGCCTTGCACACATGTGATGCTGAGTCAGCGGCGTGCAGTCAGAGAGACCGACCTCTATGGCAAATCAGCCGATAAGTTTCTGTCTCTCATCCCAGAATGCTGCCGAATCACCACAGCAGCCTGTAATGAAAAGGAGGAGGAACCTGCCTTCTGGGGGAAAGGTAAAAACACGCATTAAACAAGACTTAATTGAAAGAAGGGTGCGAACTTCTTATAGCGTTAAGCAACAGCCAGCTGAGGTCCACCTTTGATGTGCTTCGAATCTCCAGCAAACTTAACTTGACAGCAATTCTTTTGTTTCAGGCACATCATCAATGCGTCATTTACCAAGTGAAAGCACAATGATCTCAAACAATCAGCAGAAAATTCTTAAAGCTCTCTCACTGTGTTGTTAACTCGAACGAAAACGTAATACCCAGGCTGGCATTGTCCTCTTATTTCTTTTATTTTATTATTAAGAAATGCATGTGTGGCCCATGACTGCATATTTTATTCTGCAGGAAGAGTTTGCTAACCACTGTTTTATAACAAACAATCCAGAGGTGGTAGTGGCTAATATGTGTGAAAATTGTTTAAGCTCTTAATATCCTGTTGGGAAGTATAATTTGTCATCAGTCACAACACTGTGAGCATAATTGGTCAGGAAGCCGTTTTTAGCTCACAGACACTGCTGAAAACCATAAACCAGTCATCCATTTCTGCACCTTTTTTGTGCATTTTAAATCAGCAGGCATAATAATCAGCATGTCTTCACATCATCTGCAGCCATGCATATAGGAGGTTACAGCAGTGTGTCTGGTGGTTATTATGGTGCTAATTTTAAAGACGCACAGTGTGACTTACTTTCTTTGTTCTGTCTGAATCAAGGGTGAGCAGTCTTAACATCTGCTCTCCACGTCCCCTCTGCCAAACATGCAGCGGCAACATTACACATTAAGGAAAAATAATGAACTTCACACTGTTTTTTTGCTCAGCATGAGGAAAAAAAAGTATTAGAAAATAAAAATTTTTACCAGCATCTTAAAATAGTCTGAAGAATAGTTATTTCGTGTGACCAGTGACTGCAATTTTATTTGCAAAGTAATTTGCTATCAATCATTATAAGCAGTGCATCTCATAAAAACGGCTCATTTTTTTTGTATTGTAGTGATGGGTAGCCCCACTTCAGAGTCTCCCATTCACACCAAGCCCAGCACTCCATCTCGTTTGGCGCTCTTCATGCGCCAGCAAAACACAAGCAACCCATCCTCCACTGCTGCTTCTGACAACACTCCCTCCTCTCCTCGGGGCAGCTTTTCCACTGCTTCTCCCAACAGCCCCATGCATCAGCCTCCTGATGCTTCAGAAGTGGAATCCGGTTACATAGAGTACCTCAGAGATGCACGGCGGGGCATTGAGCTCTGCTCATGGGCCTGTCGGAACTGGTCAGCCCCTTACGATGGAGAAAACCCTTCCCCCAACTCCGCACCACCTCCACCACTGCCACCCACATCCAACCCATCTCTCAATATGGTGCCTGAGCACTTCTCCATGCAGCAAAGTGGACTTAAAGACATCCAGCAAAGGGCAGCCATAGTGGCAGCAGCGCGTACAGAATGGAGCAGCTCAGATCGGAACAGTGGAGAGTGGGATGTAACAATCAGTAAGAACTGCATTAGCCTCACACCTCGCAGCAAAAAACGCAGCCTGTTGCCCAATTCTGTTTCTCTGCAACCATCATCATCATCATTGCCCTCCTCATCAGTTCCCACATTAGGGCCAGGAGAGCCTGCAGCTCGCCAACCTCACGCACTTCCACGTCGAGCGCTCTTTAATGGGACTGGACAAGCAGATGAGTGTGTGGATATGTCTGATAGAGGGATGGAGGTAAAGAAGGTGAAGAGAGATGCAGATGCTAGTGGAAGAGTGGAAGAATTAGGCATGAATGGAAGAGCGAGTATTGTGGCTACAGAATCTAGTCTTCCATTGCAAGGAGAGTGTATGAAACCATCTCAGGTGCAATCTACTTCGCTTCCACAACCGCAGTCAAGCCCGGCGAACTTGGTGCGGCGAACCCAGGAATGTAACTCCAGTGAGGGACAAAGAACTACTCCAGCCACAAACTCAACTGAAACTTCAATTCCCACAAGCTGCAGCAGCCCAGGGTTAGAGTCGGTCGAGAGCCTGCTCGATGAGCTGCTAGAACAAGCACCATCTGAACCACTGTCTGAAGAATCCAATGGCCAGGGCATCAGTATTGAAGCATTTCATCAAGAGCTAAGAGAACTAGAGGAGCGAGTAAAGGGAAGGAGGGTTCACAAACGAAGTACTGATGAATTTATACAAGATCCTTTATCTAATCACCCTGATCCAAACCAGACTGATGAGGAGTGCCCTTCTTTGGTGACTGAGCAGGCAGCTGAAGAATCAAAGCCTGAAAGCTCCACTCCAACCGTGTTCAGCCCAGCACGACCACTTGGACAGCCTCAAGCACAACCATACATAGGTAACAATTTGTGTTTGTATATGTGTATGAATTAAATGGTTGATTTAATTTAGCTCAAGAGTTGTCCACTTTGTGTGTGCAGGGCCCTTTTTGACGGTGCTGTTTTCAAAGCTGGAGAACATGATGCAAAATTCTTTGTATGTAAACATTCTGCTGACGGGCATCATGTTTCAGCTTGCCTGTTACCCTCAGCCTCTGCTCCGCTCCTTTCTCCTTAACACAAATATGGTGTTCCAGCCTAGTGTCAAGTCTCTCATACAGGTATGACTTTACTGGACACAAGAGACTTGTGACTTGTGGTGTAACAGATTGTAGTTGATCTGTAATCCAGACAGATCTACTTTTTGGCATGCAAGCAAACCGTGGAATAATTTCAAAGTTTAACCATTATAGTAACTTTTAATAAAGTTGGAAAACTTAACATGCACACTAATTATATTTTCACTCTCTTAAACTCAATATTGCTTGCAGTGATTATATGTATGTTCCCTCGCTTAGTCTTTCTCCTGCCTGCACGCTTTGGGTAGGACACAGTTGCCGGATTACGTAGACAATACACCCCTGTACAGAAAGGGTTATGCTGAAAACCCTCTCACTCTGATTAAAAAAAAAAAAAAAAAAAACAGGCCAAATAATAATAACATCTGTTCTAGAACTGAATTGGAACATACTTTATCCAAATTAAA